>PVJX010012259.1:0-50892 GCA_004027295.1 Dolichotis patagonum
CTTTTGTCATGTTTTTGGTTCCTTCCATACAAGTGTACAGTGTAATTCCCAGACCCTTTTCTTGTTGTTTAAGGCTCCTCTAGAGGGCACAGGCTAGGAGCTTTAGCCCTCTTCAATAGGTTATCAGAGATTAGAGTTCACCCACGGGCAGTATACGCTACCTCTTCCCTTCTGGGCCAGTCAACCTTTGCAGGCCTTCACTGCGTCAGTGTGCACTGATCTCAGGGAAGTAACTGGGTCCCCGCCAGGGGTGTGGCCTAGTCCAAGCAGATTCCACCAATCTGCTCGGTGAGGGGAATAACCAGCTGAAGCTACTTCCTTATGGAGTTAGGGCTGTCCTGCCCAAATCCACCATGTCATCCAGTCGGTTTCCCCTTTCCCGTGAGAGGGTCTTATTCTCATCATTCACCGTGTCCCCGAGAACTGCTGGACTGCCCGACCTCCGACTTCAGCGTGGCTGAGGTGGGAATTCACGGTGCCTCTGGGTGGGTCGTGTGCAGTGCCGGTCCCGGCGAGCTGCACACTGGGCTGTTCAGCTCCGGGCTCCAGCAGCTCAAGCCAGTCGCTTTGGTGCGGATCGCTTGTTCAGGTCGGGCGGAATTCAGGCGTCTCGAGGCGGGTGCCGTGCTCGCCGATTCAGTTTATGTCATTCTTAAGACATAATAATTGGTCCTGTTATAAACAGTGTTTACTGTGATAAATTAAATGAATAAAATATGTAAAGATCAAATTTAGACAATTAAGTTTTTCCCCACTTCCAGCATTTAGCATTTCCTAGTATACAAAACATTAAAATATTTATCTTCCAGTTATTTGAAAATAATTATATATAATTTGAGGCAGTAAAGCTATATATTGATATATGTATTCATTATAAATAATTAAATCAAATAATGAATATATCCCTCTCTTCATGTACTTACATTTGCGATGGAAACTTTTAAAAGTTATTCTTTTAGCAACTCAGTGATACACAACACGTGATTACCAACTCTGGGGACCATGCCACATGGTAGGTCACTAACTTCTTCCTCCTGTGAAGTCAAACTTTACGCCCTTTCACCAACATCTCCCCTCTCCACCCTGAACCCAAACAGTGATAATTCCCCTCCTGACTAGTGAGTTTGACCTTTTGTGTCAGTAAGACAATGTAGTAGATGTCTTTGTCCCATGGTTTATTTCACTTCATATCATGTCCTCTAGATTCATCCATAGTGATACAAGCACCAGAAATTTGTTGTTTTTAGAAACAAAAATATAATATATATATATATATATATATATATATATATATATATATATATATAAATGGTTTGCACATACATGACCTTATATTATCTTAATCCACTCATCCATTTACATACACACTTGGGCTGTCTTCATATCTTGGTTCTTGAGAATAAGACCCCACTGAATATAGGACTACTCATGTGTCAACATGTTTATTTCAGTTCCTTTTTATATACACTAACTTGTTACATGGCTAGCTCTTAATTCTTCCTCTAGTTTTTGAGGATCTTCCATTGTATCTTCTATAATATATTTGCATCAATTTACATTTCCACATTGTACAAGAATTTGCTTTCTCCACATCCTTGCTGACATTTGTTCTCTTTCATTTTCTGTACCAGCCATTCTGGGTACAATGGGATAGCTAATTGGGTTACTACTGTGCTTTTCTCTGATGATTAGTAATGCTGAAGATTTTTCTCAAGTAGGCCTGTTGACCAATTGTGTGTTTTCTCTGGCAAAACATTTTTCAGTTCTTTTCCGATTTTTCAGTCAGTCTCTTTGATTCTTTGTTGTTGATGTGCTTAGATTTCTCAGATACAGCGGAACATTCCCCCTATATCAGCTGCACAGCTGCCCAGTGTCCTCTTCAGGCTAGGTCACACCTTCACTTTATTGACTGCTGCCTTTTTATGCAGAATCTTCTTTTATTTAATGCAATTCAATTTGTTTAGTTTTGGGTTTTATTACCTGCGTCTCGGGGATCATATCCCCCAAATCACTGCCCAGAACAAAATTAGGCAGATTTCCCTCTGTGTTTGCTTCTAGTTAGTTTATAGTTTGAAGTATTACACTTAAGCATTAATCCATTTTGAGTTAGTTTTGTATGAGACAAGGTCTGTATTCTTTCTCTCTCTGTCTCTCTCTCTCTGTCTCTCTGTCTCTGTCTCTGTCTCTCTCTCTGTGTGTCTCTCTGTGTGTCTCTCTCACTGTCTCTGTCTCTCTGCCTCTGTCTCTCTGCTTCTCTCTCTCTCTGTTACTCTCTCTCTGCCTCTCTCTCTCTCTCTCTCCCCATTTCCAGCTTCCTCAATAGCACTTATTGAAGAAACTGTCCCTTCCTCATCATGTGAGCTAGTCATATTTGTAGACTAGCTATCCATGCACATATTTATGGGATTTCTATCCTGTACCATTGCTCTATATGTCTGCTGATGCCAGTTTTATACTGTTTTTATAACTACAGTTTTGTAATATATTTTGTAATCAGGCAGCCTGATACCTCCAGCTTTGTTTCCAGTAAGTTTCTTTTGTCCATTGGGGTCTTTGATAATTTTTGTGAATTTGGAGATTCTTTGCTATTTCTCTGGGGAAATGCAATTGCAATTTTGATAAGGACTGAGTTAAACTTATAGATCACTTTGGTTAGTATGGATAATTTTCCAGTATTGCTTTTTCCAAATGATGAACACAAGCTTCATCTCCACTTACTGTATCGTCTTCATCTTCTTTCATCAGTCCTTTATGGTTTCCAGTGTTCAAATATTTCACTTCGTTTGTTGAGTTTATTCAAAAGTGCTTTATTTTCACTGATGCTTGTAAAAGGATCATCTTCTGAATTGGTTTTTTTACTTGATTTTGTTTATAATATGAACGTTCTCAGGATGCTAATTCATCATGGTGGGATTTGATCTATCATCACCTTAGGCCACGAATAAGGAAGGAAGTGGTCCTGAGCACATGGCCGTGAAACCGGTCTGCACTCTTTCATGCCACATAATCCAGAAGCTGCCTGCTGACTGAATGTTGAAATGATCCCCGATCCCGTAAGTCACGCTAGGGCAGCAGTATGGGATCGTTCGTGTGATGAGGAAATTTTCTAGGATGCACTAGAATTTGGACAACAGCATCCTATGCTGTTTTGTGTTCCTGGTGGCCAGGATGTTAGTTTGAGTTGCAAGAGGAGGTAGAAGGAGCTTCTACCACACTCACTAGCAGAGACCGCGGTGGGGGACAAGTGTGGCCTGACACTGCCAGCATAGGACAGAGGGAGGTGGTACTTCTCTGCCCAGGACATTCACTGCAATCTGTGTGACTGTCCTAGTGCGGGGTGGTTAAGGATTGGGGTGTCAGTACCCCATCTCCCTGGCACCCCGGATGAGTTAGCTGAGATATGTGCTTTCATGGACTCCTAGATTCCCCTCAACTATCATAACTCAGCTGCCCACAGCGTCTAGCTTTTATTGACCTTTTCCTATCTTATTTCTTCACCACACTGATAATCTTTCCTTCAACTTCCAGATAAATTAAGATCTCAGATGCGTATGAACCAATTCCCCAAAAAGTATGTAATCATTATGTATTGCAAGTATGTACTAATAAAAAATTTTTCTGATAAAATTAATTCAGTAAAAGAATTAATTCAAACTTGAATCCCTGTCTCTGATTCTTCTTCTAAAGCACCCAAGCTGGGAACCCAGCCTGGAAAGCAAGTGGTAACCAGCAGGTGGCAGCACCTCTGCACGCAAAGACCGCAGGCAGCTGGGTTGACTTTGTGTCTGCAAACTCCCTGCTCCAAATCACAGCAGAAAGCCAAACTCAAGCCCCAGGGTCCTGACCATGCCACAGCATCCGCTCTGCCTGGGTAAGCTTCATGAATGAGACCAAAACGTGTTACATGCAGGAAAGAAAAGGCCACATGAAACCTATGATTTTATAAAATCGATAAGCACTAGTAAATACATATGGAAAAATACCCTAATTATGAGCTTTGTAACCACCTCAGAACAGCATCTTTCATAGCAGTTTGCTTCATGAATCCTTACAGTTTGTTAATTGAATCCAAAGCAACTTTGTTAAGACCTTAAGAACCATCATTCCTTCTCAGATTTACATACAAAAACATTCTAGTGAGATTTTTTTCATTTTATTTTTGTTTTTGTTTTGTACCAGGGATTGAACTCACGACCTCATGCTTGCCAGGCAGGCGCTTATGTCGCAGAGCTAAATCCCCGGCCTCTAGTGTCATTAAATAGAAAATTTTACTTTATGCCTCATAGGGGCAAGGGAAAGGTTGATAGTTATCTCCATCTTTACTCCTTAAATCTCTGAACTAAAAGGACATCAATTTTACCTCTTTGGAGAGTGAAACTGTGAGTAAAAAATAGCCGAGAACAAACACATATGAAGTCGCATTGGAAAGCTGTCTTAGAACACTAGACAGAGCAAGGTTAGAGCACTGTCCGATGGGACGAGGGCGGATGGTAGAGGACGGGAGGAACAGAACCTTCAACAAACCTCTGCAAGCAACGGGGGTGACAAGAAGACCGTGGGGCCAGGACCTGTGAAGTGTCATTCCTATGTCTTCCCCTCAGCTGCTACTAAATACAGCATTCACATCACAGCCACAGCTTCCTCGCATCCCTCCCACTGTGCAAAGCGGGATTCACATGAGGACACCACACCTGTGCCCCAGCACCTAGGAGACTTTCCCCAGGGACCAGAATGAAACAAACTCTGCTTCCTCGTGAGTAGACACCACATAGCTGCTGATACCTAGCACGCTGTCTTGGTGAGTTATTCTCTTGTGAGTTTCTGCAGGACTTTTAAGTATCATTTCATCTCAATACTCTTGGCTCAACTCCATATGACTACTCCTTTTAGCCTTGAGACCAAGATACTGTGCTTGAGCACCTAATGAGAGATCGTGGACTCCTAGCGACCCAAATAAATACTTTTTGGAAGATTTTCTGCCAACCGCTCAACTTCTCATGATACCTGCCATCTGTGGACTTACTTTTCAACCTATTTTGAAAGATCCTGCTCACCTGTGTATGTGGTGTTATTTTTATCTTCTGCAGAGATGGAAAGAGAGGCATCTGCTGCTTCACAGAGTTCATCAAGTCTATTAATTTCCAAGGTAGTCTGCAATCAGACAGTTGCATGATATCAGAAAGAAAGCCAAAGTCAACCAGTGGCGTATATTCCAAAATGATGCAAATTCTATGTAATGTTGTTTTAGGCCGAATAAGATGGCAATGGAAAAGATCATGCTGGGTTTTTTCTTTTCCCATTTCAGATATGACCTGTTAGTCCTCCACAACACTCTTCCTCCCACTTCTCAGGATGGTAAAAGGTGACTGAGATCAACCACATCACATTTATCTCTTACTGTTCTAGTCAAGTAGCATTAAGTAATAGATTTATTCATGGTCACATGAAAGATTTAACTGAAGGGGGCTCCAGTGATCACCGAACCCAAGGTATTTCTTCACAAGTAAAGAAATGAAGGTTTGATACCAGCAATCTGACTCAAAGTCGCACAAACATTTGGTGGCAGGGCTCCATAAAGGGCACAGGTGCCACACTAGACACCACCTTAGAGCAAATAATATGAAGTTTTTGTAATGGGTGGAATAAAATCCAACTTACACCAGATGAATACTCACTGAACATTTTAGGTTCCAAAGTGGATGTCAGGAAATGACAATTTATACAACATCATTCTAATTGTCTGTGAAATTCCCTGAGGATCCCACTGAAAAATATATGCAAACAACTGATCCACTTGGCTTAGCTGGAGTCAGCAATTCGTGACATGCGGTGATTAAAACAGTGTTACTTCAGCTTAGGATTTTTTCCACCTGTTCCATTTTTACTGCAAATATTACCTGTGAGACAGATTACCAGTCAGCCAATATCTGAGTAACTCTTCACATAAAAGTCTTTTGAGTGCTGTTGTGAATTCACTGATGTCTATGAGTGTGTATTTATCTTAGAGATTGCATGGAGAGTCAGACTTGAATTAGACAAGCTTGGCAGTCTTCATAGATTTCATAGTGCACCAGGAAAGAATGGTTTAATAGGACTTGATGTGTTGTTGCACTTTTGTAAGAATTCAGTTTTGTGACTGCAGAGGGCTGGAAATAAATTTCATTTCATGGTGATGGGTAGGAGCAGGTTAGGAAGATTTTTTAAGGCCATCCACAGATGGCAATGATGAAATAATGTTAGAGGAATTATGAGGACATTATCTAAGGATGATAGGGAGAGGGAAGTGTGACAAGAACAGGAAATCTGGAATTTGGTTTGTTCAGAGGCAGATTTAGTCTACCAGCATTTAGACTTAACCTCGCTAGACCTAAGATGCTCAAGACACAAGCTGAAAACTGTACTTTATTGTATCATATTCCAGTGATACAATAGGAATAGGGGAATAGGAAAGTGACACAATGCACCAATTGTCCAGGCTGGATGATTGCAATAGCGAGAAGGATGTCATGGGGTATGCTTGCACAAAGAGAAAGGATAGAGAAGAGAGATTTCTAAAAAAGCATAAGCAAATACCTGCACAGTCTGAAACATTCAGACCAAGTTGCAGGACCCTTCTTAACTGATCAGTATGTGCTTTGTGTCTGAATCATGAACCATGAGCACACTTAGAAGACAATAGGAGCCGGGGGAGCCACCACCTTGTCCAGGAAGAACTTTTCAGTCCCTCATGCCACACCACATGGCCAAAACCAGGGTGCATGAACGAGAGCAGAAGAAACTGCCAAAGCAAAGCAGAATCCTGGTGCCAACCTCCACTGTCCTTTTATTTCAAAAGCTAGTGCAGTAGCAGATTGTTTACTGGATCTATCTTTGATCTAGGATCTCAAAAATGTGTTTCACCAATTAGATGACTTCATTGTGGTTTGGCCATTGGGGGTCATCTCTGGAAATAAGTTTAGCATTGTGATAGACCACCTGAAACTAACCCTGTATTCATACACTTAATCCTCTCCTATCTCAATTCTGAAGAGGATAATTAAAGATGAAGTGGTGAAAATGATGAGAGGAAGAACTTTTTTTATTTCCACTCATGCCTCACTGCTCTGCTCTAACATACCCCCAATTAAAATATTTCCTTTTTGGACTATATCAGCACTTAGGAGACACCTGAACTCTCCTGGGCCACCACTGACTGAAAATGAGGCTGGTACCTGCTCTTCCTCTCGGGGCCACACTCACCTGTGGCTGTCATGGGTAAGTGTGACACCTAGCTGAAGACGCCCACCTCTGTTTCTGGGCCAAACCTCACTTCCGTGACTGAGCAGTTCTTGGGCACAAGATAGAGAATCACTGTTTCATGCCTGCTGCAGGTCAAAGCTGAGGAATTTTGCAGTGCACGAGGCTGGATATTTTGGACTTTGGCTACTAATGTAGAACTGGTTGCATATCAAGCTTTGGGGCCACTGGCGTAAGCTGCTTTCTACTCAGATTTTAGAGAGTACTTTGGTGACTTTTCAAATGGCACAAAGATACACAGGTCTGGGATATTTTACAGGAGCCTCTGTTAATGGCACTTGATGGACTCAAATCCATTAAGTTGCTGCTTTTCTCAAAGCCTGAGTCACTGCCCTAGAAAAAGTTAAAAGTATGCACTATAGTTAGGATCAGAAGACAAATTTTGATCCTAGGATCTCAGTGATATGCAGGTTCTGACTTGAAAAGCCACTGCACTGTACCATCCTGCACCCACAAAGGGTATACTTAGAAACCCCTAAGTAAGTGAGCCAAAGTGTTGATTGAGCAATATGCATCAGGGCTTATTAAATAATCCTGGGCATCACCCCATGTTAAAGGGAATACAAGCAGCTGATTGGATATAAATGTGACTTAAAAACACACAAAGTCAACCACTTGCAGAACAGGATGCAGAGTTGAGGAATGGAAGTCAAGGAGAGCCCTGCAGGTAGAGATGAGTAAATGTCGTCCCCACCCCATAGCTGATGTGGGTTCCTGTTGGATACTGCACATCCCAGCTCTCCCGGCAAGGACAGGGTTCCTAAGGAGAGTGGTCCACTGAAGAGCATTGTTCACTCATCCTCTGACTCACTGTGTAACCCGGAGCTCAGGGACACAATCACAACACTGTGGAGTCAGAGACGGGTATCTAGTAGCTACTTTCTCCTTTATTCCCACGAGAGTCTGACTGTGGAGAGGAAGAATAAATTTCAATGACTGTCCCTTGAAGAAAAATACTTCCCAGCTCAAGGGACAGTGACTCATATAGCCAGTATCTCCCAGCAACAACTCTAGAATGCTCTAAACACTTCAGGAAATAGCGGCAGAAGGGAAGGAGAATGGACACAGCAATGCATGCAGGACTGCACAAGTGCATGCCAGAGAAATACAGGGGCAGTGTCCAGCTTTACTGCCTCCTTTCAGTCCCTTGTCCACTCTACAGAGAGAAAGGCCAGAAATGATGTGAAACAACCGGTGGAAAATGCACTACCCTTCACAAGGAGCTGGAGCCAGAGTATGTTGATGGCATCTGAGTGGTGCATTCTGCAGAAGGTAATAAGAGGTAAGCAATATGGGAAGGCAGGAGGTTAGGGTAGAGGGCAGAATGAGAAAAGTCCTACTGCAGCAGGAAATCAAGAGGCTTCTGTAAGTCACTAGTGCTAGGAAATAACAGAGGACAAGTGGAGAAGAGCATTCTGAATTTGAGTTTAGTTAGCTTCAGTAAATAATAAAAATATAATTCTCTCCTTTGAAGAGTCAAAAATTTTAAAATAAGAAAAAAGTTTAGAAAAAAAATGAACATGCATGAATACATAAATGAATATGTATTAATCTATAACGAGGGGCTAAAACAAACTTTTGAAATGTGAAATGCTCTTACCACAAAATAGTAGTAAAAATAATTAGTGGATTGGAATGAGACCTTGGAAGCTTTTGGCCTAGCTGGTGCTGATAATTTCATAGATAACTACTTATTCTAAACTCATTGAGATCTACACATTAAATATGTACAGATTTTTACATCTTGGTCATGTCTTTTTTGAAAATATTTTTGAAAAATTATAAAACCATTTATACTTTCACCTTATATTTTGTTGTAATGTACTTCTGAGATTTTTTTCTGTTATCTATAGCTCCCCAGGTAGAAAAATGACTTTTACCAGTTATTCATTGTGATGTTGTTTCTGGTAGAAAATACTAGAAGCTTTCCAAATGTCCAGCAGTGAGAGAATATTGGAATATATTGCAGTTAAAAAATGAATAAAGATGCTGTCCACATACTGATTGGGAAAGATGCCCAGGATATATTAATAAAAGCAAAATAAGAATTATAAGCACACCAGGTTACCTTTATATCAGAAAAAGGCAGACTGGGCAATTAAAATGATTAATGTGCATTTACATTTACTATAAAGAAACACTGGAAAGTTCTCAAGAACGTAAATGAAAGTTGTTACTAATATGAGATATGGAACTAGGATGGAGTAGATTGAAATGAAGACCAAGGTTTTCTCAAAGTGTATAGCTTTAAACTATCTGAACATGCAACTTAAACAATAAAGTCTGAAAGATTCATGTAAGATTTTCACAAAGTGTTGATTGTTACTTTTGACAGAAAATGTGGGGAATATAAGACATAAATTTTTATATGGTGGTCCTCTGATTTTTAAGAGGCCAAGCTCCATAAGGGAGATTTAAGATGTCTATAAAACCTTGAAATACAACACAAAGCTTGCATTTCTTTGCGTATGTGCATATCTCTAGGGGAACTGTTCATAGCTTGCTTCAAATTATCAAAGGTTCCCATGATCCAAAAGACGCCATGAGTTTGAATAGAAGACTCCAAACTCATTCTTCCTGAATGTCAAAACCACTGAAGTATTCAGTGGTCATGCCAGATAATCTTAAATTGTCAGTTTGACTAGATTAAGGGTCTTCTGGAGAGGTGATGGGATGATGTGTCCACTGATGTTTACAACTGAGCACCCTGACTGAAGATGGACCCGGGGCGGTGCCTCTGGAGTGTGTCTCTCACAGGGACTTTGCTCCCTGTGCTCAACTTCCCAGCTGCCACGAGGTGAGCAGCTCTCCTCCACCACACCCTTCCACCATGATGTCCCTGTCTTGGAGCAGCTGATGGTGGACTGAAACCGGGAACCAAATGCACCTTTCCTGCTTCAGCCTGTGAACATCAAGTGTTTTGTCTCAGCAGTGGGAGAGCTGACCAATAAGTGCTTATGAATACGACATCTCAGTTCAACAGATCTGATACCATTGTCAAACTTCACCACTCATTGGTTGTGTATCCGTGGGTAGCTTATTCAACTTTTCTAGCCTCATTTTCCTTATTTAGTAGAGAAACCAAACAATATGTACTATGCATGATATAGCATGAGGATTAACTTCAATAATGTATGTAAAGTGCCTAGTCAAATATCAGATACATAGCAGAAGCTCAAAAACACTGCATTATTTAGTGGATTTAGAGGTAAGGATGCCAGAAAAGAACTCTGCCATATTAGTAAATGTTGTCATGCCTTTCCATGAAACTAAGTCCCGTTCCTGTTTGCAAAAGATCTCATCATGCTGTTGAGTCACAAATTTATAGACCCAAATCAGACCTCTCTCCCAAACTCAGATTCCAAATATAGACCCAATAAATACTCTTGACTGTTATATAAGCATCATAAAATTAATATGTCCAAAAACAAACTCCCAACCTTCCCCTCTTAACAGGATTTATTATAGCCTCCCACATCCTAATTAATAATAATTCTACATTTTCTAGTTACTCAAGGCAAAATATTTGACATCAACCTTGGATTCCTTTACTTGCACCTCAACACCACACATTCCTCAGTGCTGTCAGCTCTGTTATAAGATTACCCAAATTCAATTATTTCTAAGTCCTTCTCTCCCTACCACTCTGACCCTGGCTACTGATGTCTCTCTCATTCTGATTACTACCACAAAACAGCTATTTAATGACAATTGTTTAACTGGTTGTCTTCTGCCCTCCTCCACCAAAAGCAGTAGATCCTCAGCACAGAAGTTAAATGATCATTTGAGAAATCAGATAGGTCATCTCACAGGCTTCCATCTCATCTGAAATACACCCTAAAGCCCTTTTCATAATCATGGACCACACTCTCTCTTTTCTCTTTCTATTTTTCTATATTTATCAGTAGTGAATGTGTTGGAGACCACTTTGAAGCAGCTGAGCAGGCTTTAATATTAACTAATTGGCTTCCTATATTATTTATGAGTCTGTTCCAGGCCAAGGTGACTTGTCTAAAGAGCAGGTAGCTGGTATGCAGAAAGTATAACTCTCCATGTCAACAGTCACTATGGAGATCTGTACTGATCAGTGGCACCATGACACCTTGCAGGGCAAGATAATGCCACAGCTGAGGACACTTGGCTATTACTCCAATTCTAGGACCATAAATGTCAACCTTAGAGATAAGACCAGTCTCTTAATTAGCAAGATTTATGATTAAGAATGCCTTTTTTGCTAACTCCTCAAAGTCATGCTCACTTTCTTGATTTTTTAAAATCTTTTTTTATTTTAAAGATAGTAAAATACATCAAGGCAAAGCAGAACAAAGCCAATCAAGACAATGCAGTGAAATTGGTATAGAACTTCAGAGGAGGATACTGGGAAAACAATAATAGCTACCATAGTATATCTTGTTATCTTCACAATAATTGTCCATTCCATCAGTTATAGCAAAATCAAACCAACAACAGAACACTATAAAACCAACCAAAATGGAATATTGAATAGAGCAAAACAATTAATCATAACAAAGCAAAACAGTGAAAACAATATTGTACTTCAAAGACAAGATAGAAGGAAATCCCCCATATTTGCTATATTGCATAGGGCTATCCTCCCAAGAAATGCTCAGACTGCTGGCCCCAGGTCAGCATAATCAACCCAACAATACAAGCATGTAGTTACTTTATGTAATGGAGAGGGAGCAAGGGACATGATACATGCTCACAGGAGGTGCTGACTTTTCATTCCTGACATGTGCGTGGCTCTTGCCACTTAACAGAAAGGCTGGCTGGTTGCTTTCTTGATTGGCCTCCCAAGTCCCAGTATCTCCTGCTTTTTTCTTAGCTCTTCCCTTCAATTTCTCTCATACCCCCTACCCCACAGTTGTTTGAATTCCAATAATGGACATTCCAGAGAAGTGTCTGTTTTAGCTCCAAGAGAGTTCTGACCTTCCTGGACTCCAGAACTTTATACTGTTTGACTCATTTATTTAATCTGCACTGTCCACACATCATGGAAGATTGGGAAATCTGATTGGCTCTCATATGAATATGCTATATAGTTTACTTATTTATTGCATTTATTATCTGACATTCCTTCACGGCTCCCGATCCATGGAGCTGAACAGTTTATTTTTTCACTTCCTCATTACCCTTCATGGCCGTATTCCTTTTTTTACCCAGTGCTTGGAATAATATACCAGGCACACAGGACATGCTCAGTAAGCATCCATTTCTATTTTTAATTGCTCTAATTTCTCAGACAGCCTTCACTGTACCTGTGAATTAGCAATACATTTCCCTGGGGTAGGTTGCACACTCTGAGATTAACAACCCTTCATGAACACCAGTTGTTCTTCCTTAATTGATACTTAGCCTCTCTGGAAGAGCCAGAGGCCCTGGAGGTTTATGTAAGGCAGAGAGGCCACCTCCCCTCTAAATGACACATCCTGAGAATTTGGGTGGGACCACAGGATTCGTTTGTTTTCCTGACATGCAAGACCTGTGGGCCCTGAGGTGTCCTTAAATTCTTTAGGGTGCTCCTCAAACTCTTCTAGTAGCAGAATTCTGGGCAACTCCCTCTTAATTCCTGCACTAACCACAAGAATTTTCATCCACTTTGCCTCCCCTTCAAATCCATACCCTCAGTGTAAACTGTGGTTTACGATCAGTGGTAGATGAAGAGTATTCTCTTCAGTCTAACAGGAGCATTTCTGAGGTCTAGTTTATTTATGTTTTTTATTAGTATGTAATGTAATAGTGATTGTAATCATCATGGGGAGTTGGTAGATGTACATAGCACATCTTAGTTCTTGTTATGTCTGCTTCCCTCTTCTTTCTCCCTCCAACTCTTGATCCCCTCCTGTGTGCAAAAAACCTAACTCCCTGTTTCCTGTTATCTTTTATTTTGCTCTTTATTTACACTTTGCAGTTTAAATATTGCAACCCTGTAATATTTAAGCCTATGCATCTGAGTTGCATGTAATGTCCTACAAATCTGACCCTGCCAGTGGGCTGAATCAATAGATAACAAGCCTGCATGACTCTCAGCACCTCATCTTGTAACATATGCTACCACTGCTAGCAAAGCCAGGCTGTGGTCTTGGAACCAGAGAAGACACACAGCATTCTCCTCCTACCCCCAGACTGGGAAACAGATGGGAAATCACAACCTGAAGAACTCAACAGGGTGAGACATAGTAAACTGACAAAATGAAGTTGTCATAGAACCCAGGGACAACAGAGGACCCACACAATGATCTGAGAGACTCCACCCATTCTGTTTTCCCTAAATCCTCCCAAAGCTTCTTCCTATGACTAGAGGCCAACCTGGAAAGTTGTAAAAAGAGACATCTGAAACCTCAGTCTCTAATTGCTACTAGCTTTGTGACTTTGGATGACTTCCTTAATCTGAGTCTATTCCCTTTTCTGTAAAACAGATAATAACTAGCTTCTAATAATTGGTGTTAGTATTAGAATAATGAATATGAAAGATTGTGCAGCATTCCCAAGTACTCTGCAAAGTTAAAGAGTGGTATGGTCAAAATATATGGTGACTGTTTACATTTAACTATGTATTAAGACATGTGTAAAAGACACATCACCATGAATCCTGCTCAGAACAACCCTCCTTGCTTGGAACACTTATCCCATCATTCTTACCACTTCCTAAAGCAACTCGGGAGTTCCTGAAGCACCCTTCTGGAGTGTGTTTGAAAGTTGTGACCAAAAATTCAGTGTGTTTTGCCCCCAAGCATCATCCCATGAAAAAGGAGGCTAGTAAAAAACATGACAGTGTGTCTTCTCCCACCTGGTTCACCAGATCTGTCACCGTGTCATTGCTGGCTCTTCCCAAACTCAAGAGGACACTGAAAGGTCAACGTTTTGAGTTGATTCTGGAGGCTGAGGCAGCCACAACAGCACAACTAAAGACACTCATGGAAGATGACTTCCAGAACTGCTTCAGAAAGTGACAAGGAAGATGGGATAAGTGTGCTCCACACAAAGGGGGAGCATTTGGAGAGGAATTAGTCTGTCTCTTTTACTATAATAATTTTCTGACTGAAACACACACCATTTTTATCACATCTCATACACAATGGAAGGCATAAATTTGAACCAGATGCAGACCCTGCCTTTGAACCTTTTATAAACTGATACAGGAAATCCCTGGTCTTATCTGTTTTAATCTCTGATTAGAAATCCCTGATTAGAAATCAGGTTATTTCATAATGGGAAAGGACTGGACTGAGGAAAATCACAAGGTTTGGAGCCAGTGTCTTCCTGAAATAAGACACTGTATCTTCTATAATTCCCTGATCCACAAAAGCAGCACTGACCCAGGGAGCCATTTCACCTACACCAGGTAGACAAGAACTGTTAACCCAGACAAGGGTTGACACTGTGGGATAGGTTAAAATAGGTTAAGCACTGAAATGTGTGCCTGCATAGCATCACTCCTCCCTCCACCCCAAACTCACAACTTGGAGATCTCAGTTATGCTCCAGGGAACAAGGAAGAATCCGGAAAGCCTCCCGCCATGATGCTGGTAACACTGTACAGAAATCTCCCCTCTCATTGACCTCATTTGTTCTACCTATTCACGTCTAATGGGAAATAGAAATAATCAACGGAATAATGAACATCTCAACATTTGCAACTGAGAAACCTGGAATTAGCCAGAGAAACTGCTGATATTATGCAAAATGGTTGTAAAATAGCTGCTCGCTCTGTCTGATTTTGTCAGTATCATACATACACATGTATAGATGGACACCTAGTTTCACATATTACAACAGAACTGAGTGCATTTTAAATTGAGCATGACAACAAGTCTCCCATAGGTCCTGCTGTGCAGGGATCTATGTAAGCGTAGGGAGTTCAAAGCTAGGAATGTGTGAATGGGAGAGAAGTTAACTTACACCCCTACATGAATGGTACGGTGAAGGATCTAATTCCCTTATGGTATGCTAAATATTTATATCTGTAAAACCACAAAAAGAGTTTTCAAAAATCCACTTGTACAAAACCTCGAAGTGTGTGACTGTGTGTCTTCTTTTCTGCTTCATTCTCAAGGTGAATAATAACCCTTGGATTTCTGCCTGTTCAGGAAGGAAATCAGCCTGAGACTGTAATGAGGCTGCAGGAACAAAGGTCAAATTAAATATGAAAGCAACCTCCTCCAGGGAGCCAGAGAGGAAGCCTTCCTTTGAGAAAGTCTTTTCCATTTCTTTAACTCTTAAATCAAATTCTGCCCATCTGGGTGTTGTGGTTAAGAGTAAACAATGACCAAAGGAAATGGATGAATTTTTACAAAGCTGGATAACCAGAGGGGAAGTAAGGTTCCGTGCAGCCTGGTGCCAGTACCTCCTCATCAATAACAGAAACAGCTGATGCTGCCCCAGCTCTGTTTGTCCCTGGCACCAGGCACAAGCACCCACCTACGCATCCCTAACTCCTGTCTCAGGCCACAGGCATCCTGCTGGGGTCTTGGACTTAGCCGTGAGAAAGCAGTTAGTGCCCTCCTAGAGTAGTGTCTGTGAGGAGGAAGACTCAAAAGGCCAAAACAAAACAAACAGGGTGGGCCAGAGGTTTAGCTCAGCAGCATAAGTGCCTGCTTGGTAAAGGCATGGTTGTGAGTTTGACCCCCGGTATGAAAAAAATAAATAAAACAAGGAAATATCACTACTGATCAAAGTTATGAAGCAAAAATAGGCCAGTGATTAATGAGTGGCGCAGCCGTTAGAGAAGGCTTTTCTGGGAGGAGGTTGTCTCAGGACCCATTGTGGAATAATCACATGCAGGAAGTCGCCAGAGCACCTGGCCAGGCTCAGGACAGCACCACAGGAATGCAGACAGGGACAGAACTGGCTGGAGGGTGACCTGCATGTGTGTGAATGATGGAAAGGAAGCGCCGCAGCTGCATGCCCCCCATTTAATAGACAGGGAAGTCTAAGCTGTGGGAATTTAAGCAACTTGCCCAAAGTTACTTTATACATGTGTGCCCCTTCTAGGAGGTCTTTAACTTTCTGTTTACTTTTGGAGTAGGCAAAGCGGATATGCATTTACCAAACTGTGTGAACAGGCACTCCTGGGAAGTTTCCTGGCTTCCTGTCCACATCATTCCATGCCTTATCCCCACTCTCTCTTATTAATTAAAAGTAGTTTGCACTTGCTTTCTGGGAATCATTCAAGTGTTTATGGTCATGCAAGTACAGGGTTGCAACCAGAATGGGGGAAAGAATTAAGTTCGTGAACCTCTGCAAACGGTTTCATGTTCCTCTCTTCCTTCCTTACCCAACTACAGTATATTACACAAATGATCCTGCATATTCATTGTTTCAGTAAAAACACACATTGGAGAGCTCTCCACAGCAGCACCTAATTTCTCACTATGCTGCCTACTATCCTTAAGCAGAAGTGAACAATATGTTCAATCTTCTATTGGTGGATACAGGAGTTGTTTTTTGGCTGTTGCTAATTAAAAAAAATCAATATCTTTGTGCAGATTCCAGTTTGCATGAATGAGTCCAAGAGCTCAGAGTCTTTGAAAAAAGTTGCTTTATTGTCTTGTGCTGGGGTGGGAAATTGTTAGCCCTGTCGGTACTGCATGGCATCTTCCCAAAAGCACACTGGAAAACTACTTCGCAGACTTTTGGATTATTATCCATCTGACTGCTACGTCTGTGTGGATCTTAACTTGTGCCATCTCCTTTATGGCACAATGAGCATATTTTTCCCCTGGGGTCTGAGTTGCATGTTGATTTTGTTAGTGGTATGTGTAGGTTTTTAATTGTTTGGGGGAAGGGATGCACTTGTCTGTTTTGCCATATGGAGGATCTGATTTTGTGTTATTTATGTGTTTGCTCTTAAAGGTTAAAGCATTTCAGCCCTCCTTTTCTGGCATAGAGATGTTTGTGACACAGTGACAAGGCTGTCTGCCTTTCATCCAAGTACTTTTTGTAATATTTTGCTTTTATTATTCATTTTCTTTACTTTTTGCAGTACTGGAGATTGAACCCAGGGCCTTTGCACTGAACTACATGTAGCCCTTTTAAAAAAATTTTTTTTTTTTTAAATTTTGAGACAAGGTCTCGGTAAATTTTCCAGGCTGGGATCAGGCCTCCCAGAGTACGAGTTTATTTTTAACAGAGACCATCCTGCCCTCTGGAGTTGATCCTTGTGGATGATAATGAGACAAGGAAATAACTTCTAACAACTGGGACCCAAATTCAAATCTGCTTATGCTTTCTGATGCTACCCTAAAAGGAACCAGTAGCCCCTAAACAAAATTACTCAAATTCTAACTTCCCTAATTTATGCAAAATCAGCTTGGTAGCAGTAAGAGTCACAAGCTCCTGTAGGGCTATTGGCAGGCTATTTTGTGACACCCCAATTCTTCTTCAGCTGATCCTAAGTAGTTGGAGCCATAGGCCTGAGTGTGTGTGAGCTGCCAGTAAAGCACAAATTCTCCAACAGGCCTCTTTCCTTTCATGTGATGATGGAATTTCTGTGAGCAGACCTGGGCATCAGTCTTACCTGCACCCTTCTTACCTGTGAGATTTGTACAAGTGATTTCATTTTCTGGGCTTTTACTGCATCGACTTGAGGGGGAGGAGTTTGGACCTGGGCTCTTTTGATATTGTGAGTATTCACGAGTTACTTATGAGATACAGTGGTCTGAAATGACAAGCAGAAACACTGAAATAACACCCAGGACTTTGTGGCAGATTTATTTACATTGATGGGTACTAATCGGGATCACTCTCCAAATATCAGGCCCTGATCTCTGGTGGTCTAGAGCTTGTGTGGGCTAAGCAAGCAGAAGCACAGAGGCAGAATGGCTTCTCAGTTGGGGATTGGTCCTAATAACATGCATCCATGGGTTTTTTTGGCATCTCAATCAAAGAGTTAAGGAATAAAAGCTAGGGTAGGAATAGAATGGCTAGGAAGGGTCCTTCCTCTTCCATTTCTGTGGCTCCATCCTTTTCCAAGGCCTCGTTTGCCTCTCACCTTAATCTCTTTCATAAACTCCTCAATGTTCACTGTGTTCTTCCCAGTCTTACCCAAGTCACCATCTTTCAATAAACCTTTGCTTAAAATCTCTCCTTTTGACAGTCTAAGGCTCTTGCAAGAAAAACTAAACAGAGCAAACAACCTCTACCAATGTTAAGATCCAGTTCCTTGAATTTGCCATCAAAAGCCACCATTATAAATCTAATTTTGCTTTCAAAGTCATGTTTTGGTTCATATTATGAACCAGAAAATGTAAGCATTCCTCATTCACGAGATCACAAGATTCACTCCAAGATCTACATTTTCACACACAGAGGCACAGGATCATCTCCTCTTCTTACTGCCACTGTTGGAAATGCTTCTCTGTCTTTCAAGATCAAATTCACTGTCATCTCCTTGGAAAGTCAGGCAAGTGAGAATTCTTCTAACTCCAGCCCTTGATTCTGGGCTGGAGTTAGAAGATCAGTTATACAAGCTCATGGCTATTTCCAGGCGCTGCCTGAGTCACCATCTCCTGTGACATTCTTTTGCCTCTCCTGTAGATTGTGAGCTGCCTGAGGACAAAGCTAACCTTTATGTCTATGTCTCTTAAAGGGCCTCATCCACTCCTGGGCACAGTGAGTGTTCAGTATTGTATCTGCTGAAAGAAAGAGCTGAAAGACTCTTAGTGTTCAGTTCCTCTGGTTCAGAGCCATTCCACTGAGAACCAGCCATAAACTCTAGAGAGTCCTTTAGCAAATAGCCAAGGACCCAAACAGAGAGGGAGCGGAGGCTCATTTGGATGCAGCTTGACAGTAACTACACACTCAATAAAACTCATTCTAGCTCAGCTGCACTCAACTGAGACAGCGGAGAAGCAAATATGTCAGCATCCCTGTCACTCTCCAGCACTCCTGACTGTGTGTCTGTCTATTCTGAATTGCATGCATGGAATGAGCCTGCAGGCCCCCAGGTCAGCTTGAAAGACTGCTTGAATAATTGCTGCTAACGTTTTGGACCATTGCAGTTGTGTTATAAAATTTGAACAGCTACAAGAATCAGAAAATCGACTCACTGTAGAGCTGAATATGTCATTACCGAAAACCAAAGGCATGGAACTGCCACTTAGAGCAAGTGCTCCTTGAAAGACGAAGCTTAGGGTCTTGCTCTTGTCACCAGAAGGATTCATTAGCATTTTCCAGCTGGTTGGGAATTTGTTTTCAGGCTCTGTAATTATCATCAGGTGTAAAGATGTTGCTTAAATGACCTGAGAGGGTAAACAGCACATCCAAACAAATTGCATGTACCTGGAATATAGAATAAAGACCTGAAGAAACTTCTAATAAGGAAGGCATAGTAAATAAAGGTGATTCTGAAAGGAAGCATAGTGCTTAATATTACAGAGATGTGAAGGGAACTTAGGTTTAATTTAACTTAGATTTGAATCTAGACAATCTGTCACCTTCTTCTCAGAGCATGTATGACAGATGAGTGAACATCTTGGGTCTTAGCCATTGATGCATTTATTCACTCTGATATTGAACACTGTAATCAGTCAGTGCCAAGTCTGAGAAATGCAGAATTAAAGGAGACTTGGCCCTAGCCCTCTTAGAATTAGTGTTTAATAGAGGAGGAAAGCTACAACAGCACAAAAGAACATGAGATATGTCCTGGTATAATCACACCATGGGCCAAGGCACAGCCAGAATCAAAAGAGCACTAGTCCTAACCAAGAATGATGGTGCTTGATATCACTTCTAGGTGGGATCCAAAGAAGCTGAGCTGAGAAAAAGAATTTGAGGAAACAGGAATTGAGGGTAAGCTGGTGGATACCAGAGGCAGAGAATAGAATGGGAAAGGAAGAGGAAAGGTAAATCTGTAGGTATAAGGACTGTGTTCTTAAGGACCACTGTACACCAGGGGTGGCTATAAACAAAAGAATGGACTCTATCCTTTATAAGGTGAGAGTAAAGGATTTATCGTAAAGAAATGGTAAATGTTGGAGGAAACATACATGGATAACCTGATTTAAACATCATGCAATATATATGTATATTGAAATAGCAGGTGGTACAATTCATTCCTATGTATGATTTTATGATTTTACAGATCCATTTAAAATTAATTTAAAGTAAGAAATAAACAAAAAGGAAACTAAAAAAAATTTGAATAATGGTCACAATAAAATTTTCCTAAATTGATGTTATGGTTTGGGTCTGGATGTCCCCCCAAAGCCTCATGTGGTCATGGGGGCAGAGTTTTAGAGTTTGTGATTAATTCGTGGTCCAGTGCTGGGATTATGGGTGTGAGTGCTACACCTCCCCTAAAGTGGGTGTGATCTACATAAAATATAAGGGACACAAAGAAACTTCTCTCATGCTCCTTCCTTTTTGCTCTTGTTACTTTCGCTGTTTTCTGTTGCCATGAACGGTTGCCCTCTCCTATGTACCACTCTGCCTTGAACCATGGAGATTATGTACTGAACTCTCCACAAACTGTGAGCTAAATAAATCTTTCCTTTATTAATTTTGGGCATCAAGTATTTTGTCTCAGCAATTAAACAAAAGTAACCAAGACAACTGAGTTTGGGATAATGAGTGAGGAGCTTCCCGGGAAGGGAGGATGGTGCAGGTAGTTACTTTTATCCAGGAGAGGGGACACTGGGCTCTTTGTGGATCCACACAAAGTTTATTGCATGATAGATTGTGGGAACACAAAAGATGCCAAAGGTAGCAGATGGCCAACCATTAGTGGACAGACACCACACAATCTTCTTTTCTTACATGCTATTATGTTTTGTGCCCTCATGTAGTCATGGGGGCAACTTTTTGAGTTATTGAATCTAGTTTGTGATTGGTTAATTCCCTAGAGCTGGGATTGCTGTGTTAGTGCTATAGCTGCTGTGCATACAATGGAAAGGGAGGCAAAGGCTTTCTCTGCCCCTTTTTCTCTTGTCTCTTGTGCTGTCTTCCACCACAATGAAGTGATGACCCTTTGCCATGTGCTTGCCTTGGAGCCAGCCAATTATGGACTGAAATGTCCACAAATCAAGAGTTAAATAAACCTTTCTTTCCTTAATTTTTGGTGTCAGGCATTTAGTCTTAGTCATGAGAGAAAGGGAACTAAAACATGTGTCTTCCAAGAATTCCTTGTAGGATGTTTGGTACCTAAATATTTTGAAAATGGGTGTTTGTTATTTAATATCACATTGCTTGTAGATGATCTATACATCTGGTAGAATGAATCCAGAAGTAAATTTTCTCTAGAGCTAAGAGGAGAACAATGAAGATGGTCTAACACCAGTCATGTAGTTTTAGTACTCCCGTTTTATGTTTGTGCTTGACACAAAATCAGCAACTAAAGTGACAACTTTTAACTGCTAATTCAGTATTCTTTGGGATTCCCAATTCCTTAGTTTGGAGCATTACTGTATCTAATGGAATCCCTCAATGTGAAAGAAGGATGTGGAGACCCAGACAGGGGGAGTAACTAACTAATGTGTCCAGGTACTCAGTGATGGTGACTAGAACCCCAGGTGCCTGGATCAACATTTACAGAATGGTGGTTTGGTAACCTCCCCTCTGAACAGGAAGTCACCAGCACCGTGACTTTCTGGATCTCTAAATATAGACTTAAATTTTGAACTCACCGTGTACCTCACAATGGTGCAATTTACTTTCCTGGTCTGTTTCATTTTCTGGTTTATCTTGGATGAGTTCTGTACCCCACGCCTAAGAGAAAGAGGCAGAGCAGGGCAGAATAAATGATTTCAGCTTAAGGTAAAAGAAATGAGGTTTTTTTTTAGGGACCACATGCTCTGACCTTCTTATAGCATGGAATTTGTGACTTCACACATATTAAGGAGATTTTTGCTTACACCGTGAGGAAACGTGAATCTTCCTACCCTAAAGAAAGTACTGTTTTGTGGGTGTTTGCTTGTTCATTGAAAAGAAGTAGTAACTGCTTTCTTGTTAGGAAATTTTAAAAGTAATGCAAGCAATTAATTTGTGCCATGCTTCACATATATTTGATAGTAAATGTTCCCTGAAAGAACAACAAATCAATGCTACCTAAATATTCAGTTAAGGTGATAAATAACTGAGAACCAGGAGAGGAATGAGCCATGGGTGATTGAGTCTGTGTAGCTTTGAAAACCTGACTGGTTCAGAGTCACCTGAGGAACATTCTCAGACATGTAGACTCTGTAACCCCACTCAGACTAACTGAATCAGAATTTCCAGAATTTGGCATCTGTAGAAACTTCCCAGGAAACCCTGGTAATCACCTGGCCATGCAAAGGAACTTCTGTTGTTACAGGCAGCTGAGCCAGTTAGAAATATTATAGGCAGTCAGACAGGGCTAGGCCCTTGAAGAAGCTAGCACAGAGGATCAGATGTCTGGTGACCTTAGAGGTGACCCACACCTCTTTCTGCAGGCCGGATCTCAAAACAGAAGATCCACACCTCTTGCTGCGGGCCAGATCTCAAAACAAATGCAAGCACATCCTTAAGTATAATCCTTAGGGATTAAATCTGGATCATTTTATGCCCACTTTGCAAAGTCCCATTTTCCCCACCTTTGAGCCATCTAGTTTCATGATTTTGCTCTATAAACGTCCCTGGAAAAGGATAGAGTCTTTGGCAACCTACTCGGGACCCCTTCTGTCTCTCTTAAGATGGAAGCTTTCTCTCAATAAATATATTCTACTTGTCACCTCTGTTGTTCCTAAAATTCATTCTTTGATTTTAGAGAACATGAACTCACAGACATAGTAGGTAGGGAGTTTCATTACCATATATCACTATCACAGTCTTTGAAGCAAAATTTCTAAGTGAAAATGAAATACAGAACTCTCCAGCTCAAAATAATCAGGACCACCTATGCCTTTCCTTCATCTAGCTATTTTTTCTTCTTGAGTTGCTACTTAGTCACTCATTGAGTAAAATGCTTACTGGGTTATAATAGCGAATTCAGTAAAAGAGGTGCTTTTCTCCTGGAGCCTGTGGTCTAAGTCACTGGAGTACTATGAGTTCTATCCATGAAGTTTATTTGAATTTATAAATTTGACTTTCCCTCCCAATATCAACTCACTTTTCACACTTGCTACAAACAAGCTTCCTGGCTCATATGGTTCCAACTGTTCTTGGGTCGACACCTCTTCCATTCCGATAATAATCACTTCCAAAGTGCATCCTTACACTCAGTTTGGGTTGGGAGCTTTCCTGGATCACAGACCAGCCATGGTAGGTTGGGGGAAAGAGGTTACATTACAGAAGGTGTTGCTCCAGTGTAACTGTGTCCTTGGAGAGGGGTTGAGGCAGCTCCATTACAAAGATAAAGAAGTAGTGCAGTGCCTTGGAACTACGATTCTTGATGGACCTATATCCACTTCAGAGCATGTTCCCCATATCATCTACGCAGGTTTCTCCGAGGTTTGTTCTGCTGACTGAACTTTGACTCTGTTCAGACAACTGGAGTAGTTTTATTTATTCTTTCTTTATTTATTCACAAAACATTTCTATAAGCATTGATTTGGCTCAAATCCTGGGGATAAGACGGAAAAAGAAGCCTGGTGTTATCCTTCCTGGAGCTCACAGTTTAGTGACTGAGGCAAACATGTAAATGCATGATGAAATTTACTGTCATAGCTACATGCACAAAGAACCTAGGAATCACCAGGGAAACTTAGGGGAATGCACACATTTTCCAAAGCGGTTCTTAATAAACTCGAAGAAGCTTTTAGGTTATACTATCATGATATATTATGAAAAACAATGTTAAGAGAAGTGTAGCAGGCAGAAGGAGCATGAAAAAAATCACAAGTCACCTTCCAGCCCTATTTCTCCTACACCACGTATGCTTGGGAACATTACTAAAACTCTGTGTTTAGTTCATGGGACTGTTGTGAAGATTAACTTTTCTCATGCATATGAGGTATTTAGAACAGTGCTGGCGCATTTTGAGTGCTTGACAAATATTTTAGTATTGCTCTTATGGTCAACGTCTTCCTTCTCCTCCTCCTCTTCCTCCTCATCACTGCAAACAGATGTAGCACTCTTGAGTGTTTATCAAATTTTACTTGAGAGAGGAAAGCCCATGTTGCTTATCCTTACACCACAGGAAGGTGATTTGGACTTAGCCCAGAGAGCACAGTGGTGAGTTCAGACATTACAAGCCTTAGATTGCTGGCAAGGTCAGTGGATCTCATAGGCTTAGCAAAGGAAATTCTAGTATAAGCTCACTTCCCAAGAAAGCCTAGGCCACAGAGCATCAGGCCCAGATGAGAACACATGTTGCTTTTGCATTCTTTGTCTCTGATCACAAAACACTAACCTCACTGTGTTTGGTAAAGGATTCTGACTGAGTACCCTGGTCATTCTGTCTGAGAATGGGGTTCTGCCATTGGTCTGCCCAATGGAGACTTATAACCCAACTATTCCCTCCCAAAGAATGTTCCAAAGCATGAGCCAGTCTTGAAAAGCCCAACATCACAACATAGGAAGCTTCATCATCGGAACCAGTTCCCGGATATCCTTGGTACCTTGGCTCAAGGGATATGATGAGTGCCTCCTCAGGTTTCGGGAGGAGTTAGAGGATTCTTTCTTTTCCTTCCTCTCCTTTCTATACCTCTTTCACCAACAATGAAGGTAACCACAGGTGGTTGGGAATGCAGCTATGAAAGTCATAATCTCTGCTTCTAATTGGGGAGTAGATTCCTATGTGGTAGCAAAGCCAGATCATTAAAGAGATACCCAACACATTAGGAGGCACAGAAGGGCAGCATTTGATAGACACTTAACACATACACATTCAGCCAATGTAAGTCTATTTACTACATGGAACCACAAGGTACTTGGACTGAGAAGCTCCTTATTTAAAACTGAACCCTCTTTTCCTTGGTTAAAAACATCCATGTATCAGAGGAAAGACTTGAAGGATGACTTCAATTGTAAAATTTCTCCATGTTTACCATGATACCCCTGATTGAATATGTCATCACTTCTTGCCCAGACTGCTTCCTGAGAGTCCTCACTGGCCTCTCTGCCCACATCCCCCTCATCCCCCTTTCCCTACTACATCCATAGGAAGTGGGATTGTAAACCTCAGACCACCTCCCCTCTCTCAGCTATGCCCAACCTCTCGAGGACGAACAGTTCTACTTCAGATTCGACCCAAACCCCAAAGAGTCACTGGCATGGACGTGGTGTCTGTCATCTCTCTTACACTGCCCAACCCCTCACCTGCTCTTGCTTCCAGGATGCAGGTCCCACAGGCCTCCCCCTCCTCCTCAATTCCTCCTACAAGCATTTTTACATCTGTGGCTAAGGCTTTTATTCAGATTTCAGAATAATGAAACAATCATAAATTTCAGCTCCATTCCAAAATCATATTACATGTAAATTGTTACCATATCTCCAATGTCAACATACAGCAGTGAAATATGCAGTTTGTATTAATCATACTGTCAAAGAGTATATCCCATATATTCTTGTCTTTGGCCCACTGAATGTTGACATTTTCTATCATTTTCCAGGAGTTCATACAGATGTTCCAAAGATCCTCAGGGAGACCTGGCCCAGTGATCTTTTGCAGTCCTGCTCTACCTGCTAGACCTCTGCTCCAAGTAAATTGGGGCTCTGGTTCTGACTCCACACAGTTCTTTCTGTAATGAGCTTCCCAGACATCTGAGTTCACATCCCATCTCCTTAGTTACTGTAACTTCATCCTTCAGCATTTTGAAAAACAAACTATGGTTTCCACTCCAAACCTTTAGATACCCAAGATGAAGCTGTGCCCTCTAACAGTTGTGAGTTTAACTGTGTTGGTGGGAGAAGGAAATGAACATACAGGAAACAATAGAAGAGTGGCCCTAGCAAATATTTACCCAGTGTGTATGTATGATGTGCAAAACTGTGGGATGGCCTTCGAGGATAGAAGACTTAACTGGGAGGCACAAGTCTTGGAGAAGCATGAGGCTAGGTGTCAGATGATAGGCTTGTGTTTTCTAGCTGACAGGTAGGGTGGCGTTAGACAAATGTCCTCACTCTCTGAACCTGTTTCCTCCTCTATAAAAATGTCACTACCTCCTGCTCCCGAAAGTCGCCTGTGAGTTTAGAAGATTAAATGCATGTGAAAGAGCTTTTCATACTCCAAAACACTTGATTTGATGAGATGGTGAAATAGCTGCTATTGCGTGAACACCGTCCTGGACATTTTAAATACATTATTTCTCTGAATCATCACCAAAGTTATAATGGACTGAATTCTATCATCATGATGGCATGAGACCTGGGGATGGGGCTCATCTGGCATAAACCATAACAACTCTTATCTTTAGAAAGTACTTGCACTAATAGGTCACTGCCTCTGGGTTAGAAACCTGGGTACATCCTGGGTCTGTAATGTACAGCATGTGGAAGATAAGACCTCTGTGTGCCTCACCTGTTAATAAAGGAGTCGGACTCTGAGGTGTTTTCTGTTCTATTACTTTGCATTCACCTGACAGTCTATGGTGCTGGCTGTTGTCAGAATGTTGAATATTATTCATTAGGTGATTATCCCAAATCTCTTTGGCTATGCACCCAGGGAATGAATGAATAACAGCAGACTCTAAATAGTTAGGAAGTTGAAGGGGGAGATCTCCATGGAGTGTGGTGGCTGGAGAAGGTTTTTGGAACAGACAGGCCTGAACTACTTCGCCGTTACAGTCAGTTTATTATTTCTCTCCATAGTCACTTTATTCACAAAACTTTATTTTTACTGAATATTATACTTGCAACCTCTTCAGTACAGAAGAAGGAGCCTGTAAGTCCCAGACTGACTCAGACACGAGGCAAAAATTGATTGCCCTGTGTGTACTACCAATTAGTAGAGGATAGAGTCAATACTTTCTCACCGATTATGAGCCAGCTGAAAGTTGGAGCCATGGATCTAAGTGTTCTTTGGACTTGAGCATTCATTCCTCATGGGGACCTGTAGGGGCCTATCCATTCTTACCTTGCCATCATTGGCATGAGTGTAGGCCCAAAGACAAAACTACAGTGAATTTAGTTTAACGATAGTAATTATTTTTACTTGCAATTCTAAAACTGAGCAATACTTCATTTCTGCAAAACACAATCAGTATTTGATGATCTGAGTACCAGAGATTGGTTTTGTAGACAGAAAGGGGCTGCAAAGAAACAAAAACAGAAAATAAAATATAGATTAGTCATCACTAAGTTACTGTAAGGGTCAAGGCAGAGGGGAGTTTTTCATCATATCAGATAAAATTGGCTTTGTTTGAGGTTGTGGCTGCTGTGTCTGATTCTCCTAACTTCTCTGAATTTCAAATAAACAACTTAGTTTGGTCTGCAGCAATTGGTGCAGAGGCTCAGCAAGAACAATGACCTCTGACACATTTTAACAAATAACAGACATAAGGCAGGTTCGTAATCAAGAATCATTCTGTCTGCCAGTGAACACCTGGAAATATCTACACACAGCTAAGAAGGGAAGGAAAAATTTGCTACTGTCATCCAGTAAGTAGATCACTACTCTACTCTATGGTCTGCAGTTCTCAGGACAGCTTTGCCACCCCCAACTCCCTGTTATGAGAAAGCAGCAAGTACAAAAAAGAAACAGGCAACTGGCTCACCAATGGCAAGGAATGAAAAGAAACACTGCATCTTCTCTTCCTTGTTCCAAAGGCAGAAGGAATAGTAAGAAATCCCTTGAATCCCTGGACTAGCTCTTGCAAGACTTTTGAGTGCTTGAGGAGGAGCTTTGGACTCACTACTAAGTTAGTTTAGAAAATAAGATTTCATTTAAAATAATTTAAGACTCACAAGAACTACAAATATTTTAGTTTAGAATCTTTGTAGAATTATCACTCAAAACTGGAATGTTGCATAAAGGCAATATATATTGAAACCCAGAAATTCACCATGATGCAATTCTGCTAACCCGGGCATGCCAGTATTGGCCTGCAATGGCTTCCATAGCTGTTTGTGTTTGGTCTATGGCCTAGTGGTAAAACTTAACTCATGGGTAGACTCAATTAATAGTCACTATTATCAAGACAAAAAAACTCTCTAATCCTCAAAGAAAATCTCCCCTGTCACCCCTAATCTCTAATAGCCCTGATGTGTTTTCTTATCACTGTAACTGTCTTTTTAAGTTCCATAAATGGAAACACCTAGTATGGAGCCCTTTGGGATTTTGTGTGTATTTGTTAAATTTTTTTTACTCAGCATAATTCAGGTGAGCCATCCAAACCTTTGCTCATGTTAACAGTTTATTCCTTCTTACTGGTGAACAGTTCTCCATATGTGAGTGTACCACCATTTGTTTAACCATTTCCTTGATGAAGGACATCTGAGTTATATCCAGTTCCTGCCCTTTGTAAGTAGAGCTGCTATGAGCATTTGTGTACAGGTTTTGTGGGACTCTGTTTCCATTTCCCTAGATGTACACTCAACTACCCAATGGCTGGGTCATTCATAGTTAAGTGAATATTTACCTTATTCAAATTAGCCTGACTGGTTTCTCGTGGGTCTCTACCCTTATACCTTCCCATCAACAATGGCTGAGAGGCTGATTTAAGAGACTGATGTATTAAAAAAAGGAAACTTCCATCTCTCAATTACCCAAATGATACAGTCTTCAAAACTGCAATGACTGCTAAGAAATCTCACTACAATCATATTAATACATCCCACTGCCAATCAAGAAAGGCATCCAAAGAGTACAAGAAACAGTGGTTATTTCAAAAAATAAAGAAAGGAAAAGATTATAGATTGGTAGATGGACACAAAATAAATAATTATAGTACTAATCTCTATTAATTAATCAAAAAGAACTATTTGTGCTTTTATTTTGTGATTTTTCCCATGACTCTATCTTATAATCTGAGCAACCAATTTGACAATAACAATATGCAATATATTCATCATTTTAGTGTCCTTTTATTTTTGTTTTGAAATTATATATCCCCCTTTTTATTTCTTTTAAAATAAAAAAGAAATCCATTTATTATTGTACATCAATATACAGAAAATCCTAACCAATATATCTTGTCTTCAAATGTCATTCTGTTTGAAATGCAAATTTCTATTTCCAGATTTTATTTCTTAAAAACATAGGTCATTGCCTTTGGAGCCTGTGATCACAGCACAACCCTGAGATGCTCTAAATCTAGCCAAGTACAAAAAAACTGACCTCACAGTGAATCCATCTCAATGGTAGAGTGCTTGGTTAGTGTGCATGAGGTCTTGTACTCAAGACCCAGTGCTTAAAAAAAAAAAGCAATTTTATGAAAACTGGTAGCAACTGACTCTGTCAATTAATGATACATATACAACTTCTGAGAGTGAATTAATTTCTCCAACACCAATTACAGAAAACAGCAATTCCAATACTCTTTTGCCTCAAACATTTTTATTAAATTTCATAATATATGCAAGGCTATATCTAATAGTTTAGTCCAGAAGGGACGCATGACATGGGGAGCAAGGCAGACCAGCTGATGATCTGATTATTCCTGCATTTCCTTGATATCTTTGTGTTCTTGGTCCTTCCACACATTGAAGGTTTCAGATAAGCTGATCAGCACACTTCCTAAGTGCCTCATGCTGTGAGAGCTTACGCACATTAATTACTATGATGATGATAAAACTAACATTCATTAAGTGTACTTTTCAAGTGGTGAACAACAGCAGGAATTGGAAAGTAAAAGGGATCCCCACCAATACTCAGGACCCACTCACAGTATTATATACGCTCTTTTAAAATTATGACACTTTTCTTTAATCACTATTTGATTAGTACACTGTCAGAACTGTTCTCAGAAGGCGTTTTCCTACATAACAACCATGTGAGCCTTCTTCCTTTACTTCTTTAAGACCTGCTTGGCAATTTATGCAATATCAACAGAAACAAATCCACAAGAACCTCGTGAGTACATTTCAAAGACTCAGCACTACCCCAGACTCTGGGGAAGGGTGTGGCAGTGAGATTCTGGAAGCCAACCTAGGAGCAGATGTGCAACAATCTGAATCAGCCCTCATAAAGGTACACTTCTTTGACTTTGTAATTGCTAGATGTTTAGTAAGATGAAAGACAATGTAAATTCTCAAATGTAATTTGATAATGGATGCCAATAACTTCAAAAACAATCAAACTCTTTCACCTACATTTTTCCGGACATAAATAGGACAGATACTTAAAAATATTCTGTACAGGATTATTAATAATGAAAACAGTTTGAGAATCACCTGATCAACTCTAGGCATGTTTTTAAATAAAATATGGCACATCTTCAGTGTGAAATATGAGGTAGTCATTTTAAGTTGGACACTTTTCAAAGAAAATCTTATATAGAGAAAAGACTAAGCAAAGATACAGGTGGGTGAAAACAAGTACAAATGATTTAGTTATTGCAGTATGACTTAAGATATAAACATACATGTGTAACTATTTGTATATACAGCACTTATATATAGAAGTATGTATGCATCTGTTTGACTAATGAGCTTCTTAAAATACAAGGGGCCCATCAATGTGTGATAGAATTACAGGTCATTTGAATTTTTTTCTTGACATTTCTATAGTGACAGAGGAATAGATAAAGACAATCAAAAGGTTTCTCTCTGAAAAAGAGTTAGCTCAGCAGTGGGGTACAATTTATACCATGAAAGGTTCTTGCATAGTATAAATTACTGTCTAGCTATGGCGGTGGTCTAACGTGGTGGAAGGCCAAAAGTGGGAACACTTATACCACATCCTGCTTCTTCTTCAGCCCTAATTGCAACTTCTTTTCCTGTTTAAGTGCAAAGAAAATTGCAATCGGTTCCTCACACATCATCAATGTCTGCCCCATGCGCCACTTCCATTCAGAGGTCACATAACCCTCTGCCTTTCTGTATCCAGTTGAAGGAGACAGCCCAACTTCCATGGGTTGTGTGCTCCTTTCCATGTCCTCAGTAAACCTGTTCTTCTCTCTTTTTTTTTACTTTTTGCTTCCCTATTGCACCAGAAAACTCTAACACACCAGATATAAAACTATTAGACAGAATATCAGCACTAGACCTCTGCTCCGCCCTTCTCCATTTTTCCATACATTTTCCTCCAGGGAGTCTTTGCTCCCTGATCTCCAGAACATAACTCTGGGGCTCAGTTCTTGGCAGGGCTTCCTGACACCGGCCATCTCACTCTGCATATCTCTGCTGGGACACAGAAGGAGAGTGAATTTGGCTTCCTAGTTTGCACTCCTGAAACAGAGCGTCACGCGGTGTGAATTCTAAAATGCAATATGCTGAGGAAAGAAATGAATGTGGACAACAATGGAGGTGTAAGCTCTGATAGCCAAGGACCAAAGGCTGGAAACATATTTGTGTCTCAGGGATCCAGCCATGCTAGAAGACAAACACTCCTAGAATTTTCTGTTTGGTCAGCTGATAAATTTTCTTTTTAATCTTAAATTTGTGAGGCAATCAATTTCATTTTCTTTCAACCATTCTGATTGTGTGTCATCTTCCAATTCATGGAGTCATTCCTGATAGCCTACAGCAGCTTTCAAAGACAGAGGTTGAGACAATGAATCAAGGAGAGAAGGCTTCCAGCTCAGTGCTGCACCCCAGTGTTGGAGGCAGCTGAGTTAGTTAGAAATAATCATAGGCAGTCAGACAGGGCTGGGTCCTGGAGGAACCAGCGCAGAGGAGCAGATACCTGGCAACCTTGGAGGAGACAGACACCTCTGCTGAGGGCCTGATCTCAAGACAAAAGGCAAAATAAATGCAACCACACCCTGAGTATAAACATCAGGGATTTTTATTCTAAATAGGTATGAATCACCCTGAGGAAGCCAGGAGTCACCATCCCAACCCCCTACTTGAGTCCTTTGCCCATTTGTCCCCAATTTGGTCAATTTTACCTGAACAATTAATCTTACTGGTTAATCATAGTTCTGTCCCACCTCATGCCTGTCTGCCCTTCTAGTACCTATGTTTTTCTCATCATGGGCCCATCTCACCTCATAGTTTTGCTCTATAAAATTCCCTAGAAAAGACAGGGTCTTTGGCAACCCACTCAGGACCCCTTCTATGTCTCTCTCAGAGAGAAGCGTTCTCTTTCTCAATAGATATATTCTGCTGTTAACCTCTGTTGTTCCTAAAATTCATTCTTTGATTTCAGAGAACACAAACTGCTACCAGACATTGAGTAGGTTGGGAGTCTCATTCCCTGTGTGAGGAGCTGGGCCTTGGAGCCCTGAGAAGCAGGAGTAACCCCCGGAGTCAGGAAAGGGGAATATTTTGGTTTTGAAGCAAGACCTGCTCCAGTGAGCTCAAAGTTTTATTACCAGGTTAATGGGTTATAAATTAGCCTGTATGCAGTGAAAGATCTCTTAAAGTTTTTCATACAGTGTGCTCCACTGAAAATCATCCTGCCCAGAAAATAGATGAGTATGGAAGTCACATCTGATGAAGTTTCCTCTTTGATACCGTCCTTTACATTTCTCTTCCTCCTGCACTGTCTTGTAGGGCAATTCCCTGGCAAATCCCCTGGCCTACGGTTTTCTATACTGACTTACCTTCCACACTTTTTTTTAGGTTGCAAATTTTTAAAAATATGTTTCACTGTAGCATGCAAAGGACAGGCCATTTCTTCATGTCCCCATTGCAACATTGATGAGTCTCAAAACAAATACATTAACTGAAAGACATTAGCTCAAAAAAGTCTGGTTCCACATGCATAAGATTGTAGAAAAGTAACCAAAAGCACATCAGCTGTTGCCCAGGGAAGGACAGGGCCGCTGAGGAGTTCAATTAGAATGGAGACATAAGGGACATTGAAGGCAAAAGGACATTGACTGTCCGAATGGAGCCTACAGCTTCCGGGGCATATTCAGAAGGTCAAAACCCAGCAAAGAGCACATTTCAACTCTGCCATTGCAGATACAGATATAACCCAAAAATAATGAGGGTTTTTCCCCAGGAAAAGAAAGCATAAATTCATAAACAAACAAACAAACAAACAAAAGACTACACAATTAAAAATTGTCAATATAGCTTGGGTTTTTTTTGTTTGTTTGTTTTGGATTTTTTTTAGTTAGTTGATGCCTACAACAATAATTGTTTCCTTCCACAGGGAAGTGAACCCAGGGCCTTCACACTGAACTGCATTGCCAACCTTTTTCAAAAAATGTTGAGACAGGGTTTCCCTAAGTCCCTAAATTGCCAAGGCTGGGCTTAAATTTGTGATTTCCTGCCTCAGCCTTGCAGGGTGCCAGATCAGAAGCTCTTTAAAACACCTTTGTGCTCTCTTACCCCAGCCCCTTCCAGCTCCCTGACTGCCCCCATGCCCCTTGCTTCTAAATTCCCCACAGTTCCTCTTAGCTCTGGGGCCTCACTGTACATCTTCTGTTTTTCCAGTCCTGTGAGATCCAGAACCAGACCCAGAAGCTGGTGAGAATGCCACAAATCAGGCATTTCTCAGGCAACCCTGGCCCTTGAGTGGGTTCAGAAGCCCAGGCCCAGGGAGGAGAGACAGAAAATGCTTTGTCTTCCTTCTGTGCAGGACACCTGATTTCTGTGGGTCGCTCTGTAGTATGAAACTATTTTTAGCAGTTCGCATTCATTGTTTATTCAATGTTTCAGCCATTTGACTAAATGCACGCTTTTTTCTCTTTATAAGAAGGTTGTGAGTATCCCTATTTCCCACTGGTCTGCTATGTGACATAGGATACTCACTCACCCTTTCTTGTCACCAGCTTTCTTTTGTGAGGAAAGATAACAAAACCCAGTGGCTTTACCTATTCTTATATTTGTTTGTTTGTCTTCTTTACCTAATGTAAAAATGCCAAACATGGGGCTATAAACAGGAAAAAAAAATAAAAGTCTCACAGTCTATAAACTGGGCCCACTGTTATGTCCCAGGTCTCTGACCAGCCTAAAGTAGCTTGATCACTCATTCAGTGTGCTCAGAACAGACTGGGAGTGGAAGAAGCTATCTAACCCAGAAAGGCCTCCAAAGTCCCTACAGGCCTCCTGGTCCCTGGAGGAGACCCAGTTTGCTGCATGTGCCAGGCACTCACTCTGTCAAGACATGAGGTGTCCCGGGCAAGGGCACAGCTGGGGCTGAACAGTGGGTGCTGAAAGGATGATTTATGGCATGAGCCTAGATGATATTAGTCTTAGGCAACAGATTCCAGCCACAGTGTTGCAACCTCCACCCTCTTACACCCTGACTGTTGACACCATAACCTTCCCCCAGATGCCCAGCAACAGCCCCAGAGCCCACCCAGTGCACCTCAGCCCACGGTGATAGTGCTGAGTCCTCCCTCACGGGATGCCTTTCACCAGTGTTCACTGTGCCATCTGCACTTCCTGTGACTGGGAAAGGATTTTGATATGATTAAGTATACAATGCACACTGTTGTAAGCTTGGAAACTCAAAATGTGCTGTGCTAATCGCTTAATGTGCCTTTACAGCCGGTTCTCTTTCTGTAGGACGTGTGTAATTGCCCTTTAACTTGCAATCTTGCAAGATGCCCACCATGTAACCCCTGCCCTGCACTTCCTAGCTTACTGTAAGACCAAATTACCTTTTATGGAGACAAGCTGATCCTAAGACCCGACCCCTCGCCTTGGGATTTAGTGCCTTGTTTCCCTATAGCCCCCTGCTTGGTGTGCACCTGATGGTTCCCCAGGATAATGTAACCTCTGAGCTCAGCTAGTAAAGCACTTTCTTTTTCATTTTTGGAGTATCTTGTTTTTGACCACCTCATACACCATGTATCTTTTTTTTTTTCACACCATGTATCTTACCCCCGCTAAAAACAAGGTTTTAAAAAGTGCTACATTTCCAAACAGCCAAAAAGTAGACTTTAATATGCATTTTGAAAAAGATTTAATTATCTCTCTACTCTCAAACCATATGAATCAGCATGGTGGGTTCCTCTCATCGCAATGAATATCTGCCAAGATTTCACCAAAGCAGCAGCTTACCGCATCCAGGTTCATGGTCTTTGGTCCCCTAGGATGTGCGTTCATTTTTCTGCAATATTAAGGGACTTTTGGAAGGAAAGCTTGCAAAGCTACTCCCATGTTCATGGCTTTTCAGCTGCCTGACCCCTGGCACCATATCTTTGAATCTGCTCTCTCCTCTAGAAGAAATAGTACTAATGCTTCTCGCAACACACTTGTGAGAACTAAGGAAAATCACATATGTAAACAAGGAGAGATGAAAGGCAAATCTTTGACTAATGTTTCTCGGTTCTTTCTTTCTATAAATGGTATGTCTGAGACAAAAGCTAAAGTTCTCTCCCTAACTTGAAATTAGGTCCCCTCTCCCTGGTCATTCATTCCTATACCCACTCAATAAATATTGGTCAAAGATCTGCAGGTCAGACTTGACAGAGGAGGGAACAACACAGGCAAAGGCCCCTGGCCTCCAGATGTCTGGATTCCACCTGTTCTGTCCTTCTTGTCTCTTCTTGGACTAATTCAGCCCAGTCTTGGTATCCGGGGGAATTGACCTCCATGCCTCCATCCTCCCAGCGAGATCAGACAGCAGATGAGCCCGCAAGAGAAAAAGGTAGTGTAGAGTGTGTCAGAAAACCATTCTTCAATGCCTTATTCTAATCTTGCAAATCACAGGCCTGCAGGGCACCATCTAAAGCAGTCCTTCCAGAATGTCTGCCTCAGCCAATGAGGCTCTTTCAACCTCAAAAACCAGCAGCCTCTAATTGTAGTGCTTTTCAGCAAATTTAAATAGTGCTTCAGAGCAATTACCCTGGAGGAAATGGTTGTGCATTTTGTATAGTGGCTCACACACAGAGAGCCAGGGAGTGCCCTGTGCTAGCAGAAGGCCACTGGAAAGCAGATTGGCCAGTTGTCACAGCTACCTTTGCGTGCACATAGAGACGATGGCAGATTTCAGGAGCTCCCAGCACTCTATAAACAGGCAGGCATGTAGGCAGTGAGTCAACACTACATTTGAATCCCCATTATACTCTGGCCAATTATATCCATGGTGCTGTAGATTAGAATGGTGATACTTCTCTCTCAGTGACACAGGCTAAGCAGTTAAAATAGCTCCCATGGAGAACCTTGGAAATCTTGCACTCATGATAAAATCAAAATCCTCACAATGTTATAGGCAGCTGAGCCAGTTAGAAATATTATAGGCAGTCAGAGAGGGCTAGGTCCTCACAGAGGACCAGATATCTGATGACCTTGGAGGGACACACACCTCTTGCTGTGGGCCAGATCTCAAAACAGAAGGCAAAAGAAATACAACCACATCCTTAAGTATAATCCTTAGGGATTAAATCTGGATCACCTTGAGAAGCCAAGAGTCCTCATGCTAATGTGTTAGAGGAGGAGTCACTACTCTCTAAGAATTCCTGTTTTCTACATGGCTCACTTCCCCATTTGTCCCCAAGTAATTAATTTTACCTAAACTATTGATCTTATTGGCTAACTATAGTTGTGTCCCTCGTTATGCCCATCTGCTTTGTTAGTTCCCAGTCTTCCTCCACCTTGAACTGCCTAGAGTCTGACCCTGAAGACCTAACAGCATGAAGCCTAGCGTCTGAGCTGGCATTGGTACATGCTTTCAGATAATGACTTTGATTTTAACCCAGAGGAACAATGCACTGGTCTGAGTGCGTACTATGAGATTGGGACTAAGTGTGACCTTCGGGGTTGGTGTGTCACATCGCAGAGCTGGAGACCAGTCCCTTAGCAGACAGTGAACCTGGAACTAGAGAGCAGAAGTGGTTTCGCTGAGGTTCCGAAAACCAAGCCTTATGAATGGGAGGGAAAAAAATGAATCTGCTTCTATCGTCTATGGTTCCTACTGGATAATTTTTCTCTGCCTCATTCACTGAGACATGTTTGCCCCATTTTCCTGTCACTGGTCCTGCCTGTCTTGCAGCTTGCTTTAGGAAAACCTGGTTGCTGTAAAAGCTCTGTACCTGAGATGTGGTACTGCTTGGTCCAGAGTTGGTGGCATCGTACACTGCACTGACTTGGAGGTACACTGTGGTAAGGCAGTGGAGGAGGAGGCTTGACCCATGCTGCTGGTGGCCACGGTGGAAAGCAGAGGTCCCATGACCATGTATGCATGGAAGGAAATGAAATCTGTGTCCAAAAGACATCTGTACTCCTGCGTTCATTTCAGCAACATTGTCGAAAGACTAGAAATGGAGCCAACCCAGGTGTGGACAAAGACATTGTATAAAAATACACAATGACAGTGTAATTCAGCTCTTGGGAAGAACCGATAGTGTTCTATGTGCTGTTTGTGGCTGCACAGACCAGCCCAGAGGACCCTTGCTAGTCAAACATGCATGACAGGGAAAGGTAAACACTGCAATTTCTCACTGAGAAACAGAAGCCAAAAGGGCCTATTTCAGAAATCAAGAGTTGAATGGTGGAAAGGGAAGGTGAGGTGAGGATGGTGCCAGAGTGCAGTTGGAATAGAGGAATAGTTTCTAATGTTCTGTTGCAGAGTAGGGAGAACACAGTTAACAATAATTAATTGTATATTTTAATCCAGCCCAGAAAGAACATGGAATGCTCTCAAGACAAAAGAATAAGTGTTAGAGGGAATGAATATATCAGTTTCCCAGGCCTGATCATTACACATGTATACATGTGTTAGAATAACCTTCTACTTCTCATAAATATGTGTGATTACCATGTCAGTTAAAATAACATTTAAAAGAACACATAACACATACAGAGAATTTGTAGGTAGTATCTTAAGCACTGTACATAAAGTAACGTATTTGTCTGTGTTGAGGGAAAATCTATGGAGTGTTAGTATTTCTAGCTTCACTCATGTTTTTAAAATGAGACACAAGAGGGTTAAGTCACTTTTACAAGTTCACGGCAGCAGAAATACCAGTTCTTGATTCTGAATCCTAGATATCTAGCTCTCTACTAAGATACTGAATACACAGAGATGGGAGATGTGTTTCCTTTAAATTATTTTAGCAGCTTTCCATATAGAGAAAAGAAAATTTGATGTGTCTTTCACCTTGAGGTCATCCAGCACTGCTATCAGGAGATAAGCTCTTGGCAAACTTTCGATCTAGGAGGTAAAGTAAGATCAAGATCCTGGGGGCAGACCTGCCAGGGGTCTGGCTGGTCCCCAGCAGACAGTCACAGGCATCAGCAGTTGGAGAGTCACTCTTGTTGGGCTCAGGAGGATAGCCTAGCTTCTCCTGAGTAAATGACAGAGAAGTGACCCCTCCTTGGATGGCCTGCTCTGTCATGAAGCTGCAAGGCCCAGTTTGTAAAGATGGGGAGCAGGCCTGGAGATGCAGCTGCCAGTGACTGCGTGACTTCCTCTACCTTGCAAAGACCCCAGCTTTTCTAAAAGCTCCTCATGGGGTTAAAAAGCTCAGAATTTTATCCTTTAAAGAAACTCTGGTTGCAATGCATCTTTTCATGATCCTTGTAATCCTGAAGATTGTATCTGAGGTGGGGCATGGACTTAATTTTCTCCAAGAAAGAGTTGAAATATTGTGAGGAAGGCAGGAGGAATCAGCATTCTGAGTCTGTGACCGACCCTCCGCATTTCAGGACGAGCTGCACACAGCCAGCTTGTGCCCACATGCCTGTGCCCACTCTGAAAAGGAGTACTGATGGGGCCAGTGGGGACCGAGGCCTTTGTCTAAAGAAACCCCATTATCAGTATTTATGAGTCTTCCAGATGCCCTGCCCATCAAGCAGGAACAAAGACCTGAGGGATGTGAATGTGCTTGCCTAACCCTGCCTCATCCCGTGCCCCACACCCTTCTCACCAGGGCATTGGCTCAGATGGGTCTAATATGACACAGGGACATCTCAAACTCACCGGAAGTGCCAGACCCTTCCCCAGATGAGCCCCTTTCCTTCCTTCCGCAACCTCTTCAGGGCCATTCTCAAACCTCCCAGATAGTGGTGAAAGCCTGGAGAGGTCCAAATCTGATGCCTGGGAGTAGCACATACTGAATGTGAAAATTATGAAATAGCAATTCAGAAATCATCAAAAGTACAGAGAGTTCCTGTAAAATACTATTGCACTTATGTTGAGCAAACTTTCTGCTTACTCTTTCTTTTTAAAGGTAGCAAAATAAGCCAGATGAAGTAACATAGCTAATAAATTATAGAGCTGAGATATAGCCCATGGACTTGTCACACTTTAGCTTTCCTTTGTTAGTTCCCTTCAAAAAAAAAAAACTTTGCTAAGTTATATAAATAGCATATACTAAATTTTAGAAAACATGAGGTACAAAACATTTTTTAAAGACATAGTATTGAGTAATATAATCCATAAGAACTAATGCCAACATTTTGGCATCATATATCACTAAACAAATATACTTTATTGACTAATTCTCCTTTGTTATACTGAAATCATGAGTCCATGTCATGAAAAATTCTATAATAATATTTTTATTATCTACATCATACTTGACATATTTATAATTAATGCAATGCTGCCTTCTTATCATTGAACATTTAGGCCACATCTGATTTTTACCATTTATAAGTGGTACAGGAATGCATCCCTTTTTACATCAATCTGCAGTTCAATTATTAAAAATTCATTTCAGATATATTCTGCAAGAAATGTGCTTTCATTGTTTTTCAATTTTACATTTAAAAACATTAAATTAAGACCTTTCTTTGCCACCTCTACCACCACACTGCAACCTCTTCTGCCTCATCTTTAGACCACCGTACCAGTTACTGTCATCAACTCCTGCACCCCAGGTGTGTGGAGAGGACGGGAAGAGCTTGACCTCAGGATCCAAGCACCAGTTTCTTCTCCCCCAGGTGATTCCGGGGCAGTTTCCTGAGGTTTCCACCCTGTTTTCACACCTAGAAAATGGGGCACTAACAGTACCTGCCTCAAAAGATTGATAGGAAGATTAAAGAGACAAAGCATGTGACATGAAAGCCCTAGTATGTTGAGGAAATGTCAGCTTCTCTCACTTTTAGGGGTCCTGATGGATTTAGAAAGCAGCTCCAAAGGACAAACAAAAAGAAAGTCTGAGTGCTTTATGCTGATTGGAGTTTTTGTTTTGGTTTCATTTTTGCTTATTTTTTTCTTCCTTGGTTGGTGGCTTTTTTATAAAATAAATCTGTTTCAAAAAGAAGTTTGAGAGTATTTAAAATATCTTAGTGGGAAGGACAGCTGCCAAAATGAGCTTTGCCAAGTCCAGCAAGCATACCTTTCCTCCATGGAGGTTTTGAAAGCTTTTGCTCACCCATGGAGTTGAAAAATCTGAAGATTTCCCTTCCCAGCCACATCCCACGGCAGGCAAACCTGAGCCACCTGGTCGGGGCAGGTCCCTCCTCCCTGGTGTGGTCCTGACAACCAGCCCCAGCGCGTTTGGCCCTGGCTCCTTGCTCAGGGACATTTAACCATGAAGGAGGAGGCTGCCCAGAGGCAGAGAGGGAAGAAGGGCAGGGACAGAGATGGTCTAGCCTCTCCCAGGGTGGCAGAGTCCCCTGAAGGACAAGGGTAGCAGGTTCTAGAAGGGGGAGCTTGTACTCAGAAATTTCTCACTGCACATGTCCTGCTGCGGTGGAAAGCCAGGGAACGGAAGCCTCCCTTTCAGGGTCCAGTCAGAGGATTAGACAGCTCAGAGACCAACACAGCTCACCCCAGGGTCCCAGTGACCATGAAGCTTGAGGAGAAGGTTGGGGCAAATGGGTGCATTGGAGGAAGGAGGGAGTCCTGCCCCAGTGCAATGCCCCAGGCCAATGGGAAGCCGAGAGGAAATGGGAACACCGAAGGCTCCCCAAAGCGGGAGGCGAATGGCAAGGGCGATGTACCCAGGGGAAGTCTCAAAGTGTATACCTGGCAGGAGATCCAGAGACACAACCAGGACGGTGACCAGTGGCTGGTGATCAGCAGCAAGGTCTACGATGTCACTGAGTGGGCACACAGGCATCCAGGAGGGCATCAAGTTCTCAACCACTGTGCTGGGGAAGATGCCACGGTAAGGATCCTCTCTCCCTTCCCACCCCCTGCTCTCTCTCCTCTCTGGTGCAGGGTGACTGAGATCTTGTTTATCTTCCCAAAAGCTCTCAAGTACATTTTCAGGTTCCAAGATCACTCATCTCCTCCCAAACCAATTTTTCAGGATTCCAGAAGCAATTTAGGCTTCCAGATCTAGCTATGAATTGCATCCAGTTTCGGATGCACCCACATGCTGACTGTGAACCTGTTTTTATGCCTTCTGGATTTTGTTTTGGTTTGCCATGCAATGGGGTTTCTGTCTGATAAGAGGAAAATTGACAGTAGTTGAGTAAAATCTGGAGCGGTAAGCTCTGCAACCCAAGCAAAACATTTGAGCTCCTCCTCCAGGAGAACCAATGGCTCCAAAACAACAACACTTAGGAGATCCTACAATGCCACACTCTCATTCTCTGTGTCTCCTTTTATGTTGGCAACTTTCCTCAGGTGGGCCATCTATACACTATCATGCTGATTTAATTAAGCTGGTGTTAAACTGACAACCAGTTTTTAATCTATAACAGAAACTATCAGAACCTTAGAATAGATAGCCATTCTATCTATGATTCATATGTATCCAGTGGGAAAATCGTAACTTTGGTAAGTCAACTATGAAAATAAAACCAAAAGATTTCACAGAAAAGATTTGTTAAGAGGAGGTGAGTTGACACCAGGCATGGTGGCACAAGCCTGTAACCCCAGTACTTGGGAGGCTGAGGCAGGAGAATTGTTGCATGTTCGAGGCCAGCCTGCACTACAAAGTGAGCTCAAGCTCAACCTGAACCATGTAGTGAGACCCTGTCTCTAAGACAAAGAATAAGATTGAGAGAGAGAGAGAGAGAGAGAGAGAGAGAGAGAGAGAGAAACAGAGATGAGTCAAGAGGAGCAGGATGAGCATCAGGAGAGTCCCGACCATTGCGCACTGCAGCAATAGTCAGACAATGAGGAGCCTGAGCTTGGACTCGGGTCATCGGCCGCATTCTCGGCCTCAGTGCTGTGATCGGCAGAGTAGGAGGCACTTCTGCTGTGGGAAGACGGGAGCTGGAATGAACACTGTACAGTGCTGGCATCATAGCAGGTGTGGGCAAAAGTTCATTAGATGGTAGCTGGCTCTGAATTGTATCACCAGAAATATCCTTACATCCTGTTTGTTCATCAAGCTTGCAGTCTTGATGATATTTGGTGTCGTTCATTTGGGAAAATGTCTATGATGGAGACGCCTGATACTCTAGGGTGACAGAAGGCAGAACATCAAGTCAGAGGACCCGAGGTCAAGCGGTCACTCTTGATCTCAGGAGATGTTTCCAGGTTATGCACGGACTAGAATGTGGGGACCAAAGTACAGTCTCAGGGTCAGCACTGGGCCAGGGCTACAGCTGCCTGGGATGTAGGGCCTTTCTCTTAACTTCACAGGGTCTCTTTTCTGGACCTCGCACAAGGTGAATGAGAACCAAGTGGTCCGCCTGGGGGGCCTTAGTCCATTCATTCATGCAGTCAGTTGCTCCAAAGCCTTTGTTAGGTAGGGGCCCAACCTCATGGTTAGAAGCGCAGGGACTGGGCACAGATGGCTATGCTTTGCCTCTATGTGTACTGGGAAGGTCCTGTGCAGTCTTGCTGTTGGATTCTCAGAGGGGTCTTACTCTAGAAAATGGGCGCGGCAACATCTTCACCTTAGTTTTGGTCTTGAAGTTAGTGGGAGTAAAATAAAGCAGTCCTTACAGTGCTTGGTACCGATTAAATCCTCGGGCAGTGGCAGTTCTTGTGTTTCATTATTATTTCACTTTTCTGGGATAGAGTTTAGTGTTCTTCAGGGAACTTACCAAAAAAAAAAAAATCCAAACTCTGCATACTGGTACACACTTGTATTCCTAATCCTCTGAGTGACTGAACCAGGAGGATCACAAGTTCGAGCCCAGCCTGAGAAGTTTAATAACTTGGTGAAAGCCTGTCTTGAAAAGTAAAAATTAAGAGAGAGATCAGCATAGCTGCACTGGGTATATAGTTCAGTGGAAAGTTCCTGAGTTCAAAAATAAAATATAACAATGAAATTCAAAGGGCTGAGGTGGTAGTTCAGTGCAAAGGCCCTGAGTTCATTCCAAGGATGGAAGGAAAAAAGGGAGGAAGGAAAGAAGGAAGGAAAAGAGGAAGGAAGGAAGGAAGGAAAAAAAGAAGGGAGAGAGGGGTGGGAGAAAGAAAGAATCTGTAAAATAAAATCAGCATATATAACTCTTTTTGTTATGTGTTATCAAGTTACTGGACATCTGGGTTTTCTGGTCTTTAAAGCTGCATAATTATAAACTAATGCTACACTGCTAATAACTAGAGTCTGGCAATAGGTCTTTGCACTGGGATGAGCTCAGCCATGGAAAGCCAGAAAGCCCACATGACCCAACACAAAGAACTGATGTTAGAGATTAAGACACCTACAGCATGATAAGCTATTTTGCAATCGTGAAAATAAAGATGCAAGAGTATTGCTAAAAATTTTTTTATCTTAAAGATAGTAAAATCCTACAAAACAAAACAGAAGAAGCCACTCAAAACAATGCAGCAAAATTGGTACAGAACTTCAGAGCGGGATACTAGGAAAGCAATGGCAGCTACCATAGTATATCTTGTTATCTTCACAATAGTTGTCCATTTAGTCAGGTGTAGCAACATCAAACCAAAGACAAAACACAATAAAACCAATCAAAACAGAATATAGAATAAAGCAAAGCAACTGATCAGAACAAAGCAAAACAGTCACAACCATACTGGCCTTCAAAGACAAGATAGAAGAAAATTCCCATATTTGCTGTATGGCATAGGGTCATCCTCCTAAGAGATGCTCAGACCACTGGCCCCAGGCCTGCAAAATCAACCAAACAATAGGAGCATTTAGTTGCTTTGTGTTCCTTAGTTGCTATCAACTCAGCCTGTCCTCTGAAACAGCTGGTTGCTGGGGAGGGGCAGGGAACCTGATTCTCAGCCCACAGGCCGGTAGCTTCATGGAGGCCACTATCTGACTTCTCTCTCCCTGGAACCCACGCAGCTTGCGCGGCTCACCAGAAAGCCTGGCTAGTTGATTTCTTGGTGGCTTCTCCCAGTCCTAGCATGGGACAGAGCATTTTGTGACCTGCACAGGGCGTCTGTGTATACAGAGCTCAACATAGGCTCCTATAAGGTAAGAGCGAGTTCCAGGTTTCCTGAGAAGCGGCTGCAGGTTGGACGGGTGGAGGCAGCCTGCTCAGGAGGAAGGGGAGGTTTGCCGTCCACATGCCTGTTGGTTGCTCTTTGCCTCTGCTTTCCACTCCTGCAGGGACACCAAGAAGCAGGAGCACTTTCTCATGAATGTCCAGGGTGAACTTGTCAGGTGACAGAAGCTTGGGTGGAGCGAGGCAGAGTGCTTCAGCTGTCTGGAGAAGTCCTGCGCAGCAGAGGTGGAGCAGGGTGCAAGTCCCAAAGAGAGACAAGGTTGCACAAGGTTTGGGGTGAGCGGAAGAAACAGGTGAGGCTGAGGCAGGAGACATCAAGTGAGGATAGAGAGGGGATAGATGAGACCCAGGTCATCAGTAAGTTTCCAAGTAGTGTGGGCATCTATGTCTGGCCATTTCCTTAGCTTTGCACAGCATGGTTAATGGGGGCTATGGTAGCATGATGAGAAGACGAAGGGAGAGGGCAGGGAGAGAAGAAGCTAGGAAGAAGGAGAGAAAAGACCTGTGGTGCTGAGCTGAGGAGTTTGCATTTTACCCTGGGGCACGGCAGCCTTCTTTCCGGGTCACAGAAGAGAGAGTAGGATTTTGAGTGCTAACAGACAGCAATGGGTCGTGAAGAGGGACCGCTTCTCTGAAGGGCAGCTTGGGAACTGAGTGAAGAATAAAATCAGGATGAGCACATCGGTGTGAAAAGAGGCCCAGCTCAGGGTCCAGTGATCACACTAAGGCATGGGGAGAGAACTACAGAGCAGCGAGGACAGCACAGGTGTGGAGGGAACTTAGAAGCCAGGGTTCAGAGCTGATGAGTCACCCCATATGTGAGCGGTGAGTCCTGTCTCAAAATAAAAAAGGGCTGGGATATAGCTCAGTGGTTGACCGCCCCTGAATTTCTTAGCTAAAAATAAAAAATAGAGAAGCAAGCCTGAATTTACATATCTGACTTGGGTAACCAGGTGGGGAAATCCATTATAAGATAAGAAGACGAGGAGGGTGAGTGGAAGAGTCCTGAAAGGAGAAGGAAGGGAGAGACTGGGGCTCAGCTAACAGATCACGGTGTTTCCATCCAAGGGAGACTTCAAGGTAGTGAAAGATCTCAGCAAAACCTCCTGCAGTGCAAAGCAAGCATGTGCCATTCCTGTAGGAGACAGGGAACCTAAATATTAGATGATCTAAATATTAAAACAGAACACTAAATCTCTCGGAAGAGAAGACAGGTAGAATTCTTCAAGACATAGGTATAGGCAAAGACTTTACAAACAAACCTCCAGCCACACAGGAAATATCACAAAGAATCAACAACTGGGATCCCATCGTATTGAAAAACTTTTTACACGGCAGAAGTAATCATTAACAGAATGAAAAGACAACTGATGGAGTGAGCAAAGTGTTTTTCTAGCTGTTTGTCTGACAAAAGACTAATATCTAGAATATATATATATATATATATATATATATATATATATATATATATATATATAAATCAGATCCTCCAAACTGAAAGACCCAACCCAGAAATGGGCATCAAAAATGACACTTCTTGGAGAAAAAGGTAGAAGTGGCCTTACTGTGAATTTGAACAGGCCCATTTGGGGGTGCCCCTCAGGCACAGGGTTTCCTAACATAATGTCTGCCAGAACCTGGGCCACTCTTGTCCTCCTGGCTGTCTCTGCAGGGTCTGACCTGTCTACAGCACTTAAGTTGCAAAAGCAGGACCTTTCCCAGGCCCCCTGGCTTCTCATGCTTGCCTCTCACTGGGGATTTTACTGCTCAGCAGCGAGGCCCATCACTTTATCTCCCACTAAATAGCCATAAAATGAGCAGTATTTCCAGGCATTGGTGAAATCAAGGTAATCATCACCTCTTTCCCATGTTGATTACAATTTCAAAGGGAGTCCAAGGCTGACATGTGAACATGGGAGCTGTGAAAGCAGCAAAGTTGTTGGAGCACAGAGAAGCTGGGGGTGGAGAAAGACAATGGCACTTACACCCACACCTTCTGAGTGAGTGCTGTGGTCCCTCAGCTCCTGCGCAGACTTCCTGGCTCTGCTTGCTCACTGCCACTCTTCCTTACTTCCCAGGCTCACATTCCCCCCCTGCAGTGGTCCAGGCACTGTGACAGAGGTACACAGTCTTAGCCTCCAAGAAGCCCTCAGCTCTCTAGAGATAAGGGCAGGACAGCATGATTTTTAAAGCTCTGGGAATGAAGTGTCCCGGGGACCAGGTTTCATTCATGAACAAATTTCCTGAGTGAGTTAGGGGGAGGCTATACTCAGCATGGTCTTGAGGATCAGGATGGACTTTTATGTGCAGAAAGTGGAAAGACACAGACAAGGCAAAGGAAGCTGCCATGGACAGCCTCGGATCCGTAAAGAGGCAGAGAATGTTTATTGAATGAGCAGGTTCCGGTGCAGGAGGTGGGGGAAAGATGTGGGGAGATCAGAGCCAGAGGTGACGCACTTCACGTGATTTAAACCAAAGGTGGGAGACATCATTACCATCTGCCCACAACATACTGGGTTTAGCCTCATCTCCAAACAAGCTACCATCATGCCTTTCAGAACAAGAAACACATGTCAAAGCTACAGTGGACTTCCAGTTTCATTCATGTGACTTTAGAGTCACATAGCCCCGAGTTCAAAACCTGGCTGCACTACTGACTGTGGCATTTTGAAGCAAAATGTGTCTCTCTCCTAAGAATTGATAGCTGTACAACAGAAGCAATGGAACCTTGCAGAATTCAGGTGATAGCTAGGGCTAGGCACACAGTGAGCTGGCATGTAGGATCTGCTCTGTAAATGCTGGCTCTTCCCTCTTCTCTTCATTTTTACCACCCCCTTTCTCCCAACAGGAATGTACTTGCTCAAGAATGTTGGTTACAGAAGAATGTTGGTAACAGTCCTGTTTTGTGGACTTTCAAGAAGGAATTTCACAACTCACTTTCTGGGTTCTTCTAGAAAATCTTGACTATATGAGGCTCAGTAACTCCCTTATTGTTATGTCTTATTAATGCAATAACAAATTTCCACACTCTTTTGGGAGACTCTTTAGCATCTTTGGTCACAGTGCTGAGCTGTGAATTTTCCTGGGGTGGACAGAAGCCATGATCTCAGAAGGCTGTTATTACCAGCACGCTCTGAAATGAAATTCCACTAGGGCACAGAGCTCTGAACCCCACCCTCGATGCATCAGGATGTTTTCTGGCCTAAACTGCTCTGAAACAGCAAACACAGTGTGACACTTCTGGTATGGGTCATTGTGAGACACAGTGATCTCTATTTACTGAATCATTCTTTCCCTGTTAAGGGGAACTAAGATTTAGGATCGTATGTTTAGATAACATCATTGGCAATTCTATGGCCGATAACTTCCCAAGGGTGTGGGAAGCAGTGTGCAGAGACAGAATGGTCAGTAAAGCCGGACAGGTTCTAGGAGAGTAAAGCTGTTTGTATACCATGGCATCTCCAGACCCTCAGGTGAAGAGAGTCCGTCTGCCTCCCTTATTCACTAAATAAGCACCTTCCACCAGAAGACTTGCATAGAGTTCTTGGATATATCCAAAGTTGCTTCAGGATGTGGCAGTGTACATTTCTTTATATTCCCTAGCATAATCCAGCGGTCATCCTGCATGACATTAGAGGATAGGAAGAAAATCACTGAATTGCTGTATGAAAGAGAAAATAGATAAGCAGCCCGCAGCATGAGAGGTATGCATGTAAGAAAGACAGGAAATAAGTATTTTAAATTTTATATTACAACAAATATGTCAGTCATCACTGTAATTAATTTATTTAATCCTCATAATAGCTCTGTAGATAGAGTAGCCATCCTGAGCCCCGTTTAGAGCAGAGATCACAGGACACAGAGGGTAGCAGAAAAGCTGGCCTTCTGGTGTCAGGAAGACTGGCTTCCAGGTCTGCTTTCTGCATTTGAGCTGTGCAGTGTTACCACTCCAGAACGCTTTTGTGGCTTCCATGTACTCAAATTGCAACTGCATCTCATCATTTTTAACCACTCCCACCCCAAATTCATAATAACAGGAAGTCCAGAATCTCTCTCTTGTAGAATCCTTTTTCCTGAAACCCATGTAAATACTGAAGAGGAAAAACTGTCTTATTTCTAACCATAACCGGATACAGGAAGCCACTGCCTCTCACAGCCCTCTGAAACAGCTACTTGACAGTGGCATCTTGATGGCATGATGAGAGTCCTTCAGGATACAAGCTTAGCCAAGGGTGTAGCCAGGCCTCTGACACTGCACTCCCATTACCCCTCATGTCTTTGTCTTGAGCCATTGTCACCAAAGTGATCCAGCCTCCTCTGGAAATAACTAATTCATGAGATCTAATTCTTCTGGACTTTGACCAAAAACTCAACCCAAGATGTGCTTTGCATAGCTGATCTTGGTGGCTGCATACTTTAGGGGCTGGAAGCAGCAGCCAAACAAAACCTATGCTGGTCTTTAAGGATTCCTCATGGCCTTTAAACCAAAACAAACATCTCCTTCTTTCGGTGCTCAGTAAGCTAAACAGTGATGTCAGTGTCCAGGGCAGCCTGGCTGCATTGCTCAGGTCTAGAGAGAAAGAACATTTGGGAATTAGAAGGATCCACCTGGCTCAGAAACAAGTCCTCTGTAGGGGAGGCTGTGCTGGTTCTCTGGGTGAGTGCAGGAAGAGTTATGAAAGCCCGTCTGCATGTCGTCTGTCTCCCATGAACTTCTAACAGAGTGCTGTACCCACAGGATGTATTCAGGGCCATGCACCCAAATCCAGACATTGTGAAGCTGTACCTGAAGCCACTGCTCACTGGAGAGCTCGCTCCAGAAGAGCCCAGCCAGGAGAGAAACAAAAATGTGAGTTCTCAGGTCCCATTGTGCGGAAGCCTGGAGACAAGGCACAGTGAGAGGCAAGTTTATTACTTTTTAGGGACACAGGCTCTGTCTTACTTGGGCGAGCTCACACAAGAGTACAGGACTTCCTTCCTCCCTGCAAGTAGTGTATTCCAAGACTCTTGGTAGACAGGTGGAATTGTGGCTGGTATTGAAGCCCACATGAGAATAATGTGATGCTGTGCTGTGAGAGAATCCACTCGCTCACGGTAGTTCTCATTTATCCACGGTTTGGTTCCCATAGTTTCAGTTCCAGAATAACAGCAGAGCAGTGAGCACAGCAGGGGTGCATGGACAGGAGGATGATTCCTGCCCTGGGCAGGGCAAAACGAGATGGTGGGGGGGGAGAATTCCTCGCCTTACCCAGCCCGGTGCCCAGTTCACAGCTGATCAGATGTTTCTTGCCGAAAATTTTCTATTTAGTATTTTTGGACAGCAATTAACTGAGGGTAACTGAAATTGTGGCAAGTGAAACCTTGGGCCCAGGGACCTAACCCACTGTACATGAGTGGATTCTGTACCTTTTAATGCCGTATTTAGATCTTCAGGAGTCTCAAAGCTCTGTGAAACAGAGGCATGGAATTTCTGGCTCTGGGTTCCACAGGAAATCTACATCTCTGAACTCCTACTTCATGCCGGGCAGCACACATACATTTTTTTCAGTGATTGCCAGCCATTACATGTTTGTGGCCTACACCTCTGTTCCCTGTAAAACTAAGCTTCTTGAGAGCAGGGGACACTTGCTGTCCTTGCAGGCCAGTATGGGACATGTAAAAGGAAACCCATACATTTTTTTCAGACTGAAAGATGTCATTATATCCTAACTAGGATTCTTTTTACACTTGGAGACGTTGTCATCCCTGGAGAATAAATTACTCTCTGAAGCTCCCAGAGCTGGTTTACCAAAGAAACGCAGTTCTCCATTACCTCTCTCCAGCCCCAAGTTCTTCAGTTTTGCCAAGTACCGGTGACAGTTTTCCTTCACCATGTGGGCTGCATGAAATACTGACTTTCAGAGGATAGGGTCTCAGTCAGACTGAAAATTCACTCGGCTTATTTATACAAACCTTAAAGTACTTTTACTGCATGGTGAACAATCCCATTTTTATGATTTATTTTTATTTTTTTTTAAATTTTATTTAAAGAGAAAAAAAAACAATACAGAAAAACGGGTAGAAACAATACAAAACCTCAAAAAAAAACCCCATAAATCACTAGTTGACAAACCACATACTGTCCTCCCAGAAATAGCTGTTCATGTTACAAAATTAAGGCATACAAAGTGAACACATAGTGAGGCTGCAAACAGAAAAAAAACAATGGAATAAAGCCAATTGAGACAGTATAGTGAAATTGGCACAGAACATCACAGCAGGTCACCAGGACAACAGTAACAGGCAACATTGTATACCTCGTTGTCTTCACAATAGTTGTTCTTCTACTAGGTTCAGCAAAATCAAAGAAATACACATTATAGAACACATCAACACAGAGTATTGAATAGAGCAACACCGTTAA
>PVJX010012260.1:0-50931 GCA_004027295.1 Dolichotis patagonum
TCAGGGCTCTGATTTGAACAACATCTCCAGCTTCATTACTGATTGTTTTGAGACAGAGTCTAAGTGGCTAAATTATCTAAACTGGGCATAAAATTGGGATCCTTCTGCCCCCATCTGCCAGAGTGCTGGAATTACAGATTCTTCCCCCTGGGCCTGTACAAAACTACATTTGAAAATTTTTAAGAGATCATAAATTTCCTTACTCCCAATTTGTGTGTGTGTGTGTGTGAGTGTGTGTCTGTGTCTATGTGTGTTGTGTGCGTGGCTCTGGAATTGAACTCAAGATCTCCACACTTTACATCCCCAGATCTTTCTAATTTTTTTTTAATTCAAATTTTTAAAGTCTTTGCTAAGTTGCCTAGGCTAGACTCATCCTAAATCTATGGTTTAGCAGTTTCTATATTTCTTCTTTTTTATATGCATATTGCTTGAATAAGAAGTTGAATTCATTAAAATTTGTTTTCTAAATATGTTTTATGATTTATACTAAATGAAGGAAAAAGAAAATGTTGAAGAAAAAATACCACATTTTAAGAAAGATAAATCAGAGAATCATTTTAACATTTTTCTTAAAATGTCCCTGTTGTGCATAGTGTTACTTTTGTCTTCAAGAGAAAGTTGCATGAAAATTTTAAAACAGCAACTGCAATAGTGAATATTTGTTTAGTGATTATCATGTAATAGTAAGGTCTTTGGCAGAGTATTTATATTATTATCTGAATAAAATACTTCATACATCCCCATGAGACAGTTGGCTCTTGGTATCTGCGTCATAGATAGGGAAACCCAGATTTCAGGAGTTAGTGGAGGAAGTAGTATTCAAACCCATGTCAGCTTCAGTCTAAAGGTGGAAGTTTGCTGTTTAATTTGCTGCTGTTTCCAAAAAATCTACAACACGTAACTGTAAAACGCAACGTCAGTTCAGATGATGCAAGCATTCACACTATACTTTATGTACTACATTTATAGTCTCACTAGTTGCAATGAAATGCAAGGGCACTGAATAAGAAAGAGATTGTGACCCTGGACTGGTGATATCTGGGATGATCTAGAAAAAGGTAAATGCTGAATTGCACACAATCATTCATGTCTATGTCTTAAGAAAGTAGATGTTCTAGATACAGCTAAACATTTCCCTTAAGGGATGATTGCTTTTAGCCAGCAATGAGAATACAAATGTACCATGGCTGCAGGAGAAAAATGGAAGTTTACATTATGAAAAATAAAATCACAACCAGTATTGTGAATATAATAAATATATATATAATAATAATTATTTTTTAATGCCAGTTATTTCACTTGCTCATTCAGTATAATGGATAGTTGTGAGAAGCTACTTTTGTTGGTCACCTGTTTATTACTATAATAAAACACCTGAGACAATTAATTTACAAAGGGGAAAGATTTAATTTGGCCCCCTGTCTTGGAGGTTCAGACCTAAAAGGGGTCTCTGTGAATGAGGTAAAGAAAACTGTAGGGTGAGCAAGGCCCAACATGGACTGACTTTTGGGGGGAGCTTTATCTTTAGCACTAAATCTTACATCGTACTTCTAATTTTAATTCATGGGATTTAAAAATTCTATTTTTAAACCGCTTTCTTTCTTTCTTTTTCTTTTTAATTTGTAGTGTTGGGGATCAGATCAGAGCCATATGCATACTAAATATGTGTTCAACGATCAAGCCATATCCTGAGCCCAAGGATCCTGTGTGTGTGTGTGTGTGTGTGTGTGTGCATGACATTGGGCACTGAACTCAAAGCCTTCACACTAAAGTACATCCTTAGCCCTTTTTTATTTTCCATTCTGAGTCAGCGTCTCACTAAATTGCTAAGTGGCCCAGAATGAGTGCACGTGAATGTGTGATCTGCCTGCCTCAGCCTCTCAGAGTGCTGGGATTACAGATATCCACCACCTTGCCCTGCTGCCATCTTTTTAAAAAACAAGTAATGCTACTTTTCCTTCTATGGTAGCAATATTAATTTTATTTGAAAATCAATTTACTTAAAATACAGTGAACTTTAATTATTTTACAATAAAATATACTTCATAAAAAATTGAAAGTGGTAAGAATATAATGTAAGTCTGAGAAACATACAAAGCCAGGGTTTGTCAAATTATGACCTTTGAGGCAAATCGGTCTCACTGGCTGTTTTTGTACCCAAGGTATCACTGGGATACAGCCACACTCCCTTCAGTGACTATTGTCTGTGACTGCTTTCTCCTACAGTACTGGAGTGGAGTAATTCAGACGGTGACTGTATGACCTAAAAGCCTATCTAGTCTTTTACAGAAATAGTTTGCTTACCATCTGCCAGTCTATACCAGTGAAATATTTTTAAACCATCATAGTAAAATCATGACTCTGCAAGACACAGATATATTTAACAGCCAAACTTGTTCTACATTGTTCTTTTTTTTTCCTATTCAGGACATTTTAGTGCCTTTCTCAGACCTAGAGCATTCCAGGACACCAAAGCCTTGTGGCCGTGTGAGAACACTGAACTATTATGAGTGTTTCTTTGTTTAGTGTTTTGACAGGAGAGATTCTGTCTTCTCAAATTCTGTTTGATCGCAGACACTATGGTACAATAAAAGGGGCAGATAAATTACTGAGGCCCTGAAGCTCCACTAAAGATTAGGATAAAATTTGAACTTCAAAAGATTCTGGTAAAAAAAAAAAAAAAAAAAGAAGAGAGAGAGAGATCTTCGTAAAGGAGCAAAAGTCAACAGCTTTCTATTGCAAATGAGGAAGAAAGAGGGGGGCGGAAGCTGGAGCCAATCACTCCCAAGCACGTTTACAGAGCAGTGCGGAGACCACCGTGGCTGTCCTTCAACGTGCTGCCAGGCTATGGGTTCATTTTCTTTTTCAATTGAATAAATATATTCTGAATGCATCGTCCATGCTCAGTCTTATTGCAGAAGAACAGAGCTTCTGATCACTTGTGCTTGGCCTTGGGATGGATGGAGTCCTATCTCTCCATTTCTGCTAGTTAACAGTGTGAGGCCTTGCTGTATGCCACAGGCTGGACCTCTATTACCTCCTTTTATCCTTACAATGAATGATCCCATGAGGCAGGTTCTATTATTATCTCTATTTTAGAAAAGAGGACACTGGGGCACTGACACATTTAGTAACTTGCTGCAAAGCACATAGGTGGTATTTGGCAGAGTACAGATTTGATTACAGGATTTTATTTCATAGCCTGTGTTTTCATTACCATTTGACTTCGCTTCTTTGTCAGCGTGAAGTCCAGGTGAAGAAGGCACAGTGTAAAGCCACTCACCCATGCTTTGGGGGTGGAACCTCCCTCTAAGGGCCTGAACATTCTTAGTGTTTGCCCCTGAGGAAAAGATGGATTTAGGCAGGAAACTGGGATTAGAAAGGCTGGTCATGGACAGGCTGGAGAAAGCATTCCTGCTCTCCACCTGCCCAGTCTGGTGTCTGCACTTTCCCAGACTGCACTCTTTGAGAGGCAGAGGTTCAGAGAATAGTCTATGAATGAGAGGTGCTCCTGTCGGCCCCTCCAGGTAGAAACAGTGCAAATGTTGATGATACAGATTAACTCAGGGGCAAAATCCTGAAGAGTATAGGAAGAAATTGGAGGCATTGTGTAAGTAGAGGAGTTGAACTTTTATTGTAACACAAGTATTTGCTTATTACAAGAACACAAAAGTCAGACTATATGAATTTGCAAACACAATGAAGTTGATGGTTTAATGGTAGGAAAATGAGGACATTTTCTATTCTAATTCTTCTAGTTTCTATAAACTTTTGATGGTTTCTTCTTTCTTAGTCCACAAGAAGTAGGTCATCATCCGAGAAAGAAGGACATGGAGGTATCAGGGATTTGAGGGAAGAAGGGCTGCTATAACATAGCCAGAGAAGTAGCTGACTGGGAAAGAGTATTTGTGCTGCTTGTTAGCATTGTGCCTCAGCTCTGTTTTGAGTCTAAACCAAATGTAAGGCCTCTAAGCTACTTTCTAGCTATCACTATATCCTTAAACTTTAGGTAAACAGTGGATTTATTCAGGTTTGGAATTTTGGAAAGATGTATCTGAGAGAAAGATAGGTGAGGATGATGAAGATATGTGCACAAAAACTAATTATAATTATAATTATAATTATAATTATAATTATAATTATAATTATAATGATGATTCATGCCATCCAAGCCAAGTAGAGCAGACTGAGGACAAGAATTGAGATGGAGAAGCATGAACTGGGAAAATAAGGTGTGATGCCTAGAAGCTTAGGACTGGTGACCTATTTTATGGGCTTAGTGTAAAAATATAGGATCACTTTTTCAAAAATTATTGTTTTCTGACTGTGACAACTAAGCAGGAATAGTATATCTCAAAGAGAAATCTCAACGGGTTGTTCACATAAATAAAAAGACTAAGTTCAGTACCTGGCTTAACGTAGTTCAATAAACCTAATTTCACTGACTATTGGTGCCGGGAATATAAACATATTCAATTCTTTCTGGCAAAATTAAGCTTAATCCAGATTAGTTTGATAAGAAACACTAACTTTTTGTCTTTTATCCACTGAGTGACAAAGTTTTCAAATATTCCTCAGGAAAATTTACATCAATGTGGAATTCTTACAACAGTTCTCAATTCTTTATCTCACAATTTAATGAAAATAAATAAATGATTAAAAATCGGTGAAACTGACATGTGATTTTTTTCTTTTTTAAAAATTTTCTTTAAAGAAAAAACAAAACAGAAAAAGGGTAGAAATAATATATAATTTCAAAAAAGTAAACAGTAAGAAATCACTAGTTGATAAATTACATATTGTCCTCTTAGAAATAGTTGTTCAAGTTACAAAGGTAAAGCATACGAAGTGGACATATAAACAGTGAGACTGCAAACAGTTCTGTTCAACTATCCAACAAAAACTTAGTAAAATAGTTATCAATCTTACACACTGAAACATACATGCAGTTATATCCTTTAGAGTGCTTTCTTTTCCTTTCTTTTTTACAATAGCAATTACACATAATGTAAATTTGTAAAAAAATCTTGCAGCCAATAACACAAAACTAAAATAATGTTTTCAACATTTTAATACCAGCTTTAACTGATTTTCACTAGCAAGCAGGTGATACTTTTAGAGAATGTGTTTCATTAGTCCTGCAACAAATATTTATTGAAAACTCCTTTGGGATAATTACTCTTGAAAGCACTTGGTACATTCATGGATAAAGCCAGCAGAGATCATTACCTTTGTATACCAGGATACATCAGAGCAGTAGCTAGAAAGTCAGAATTGCTGTGGAAAAAAGAAAATAGAACTCAAGTTACGCAGATTGAGAGTAGGGGTTATAATTTTAGAACAGTTATAACGTGAACAAATATTTGAAGGAGATGAGGAAAATAATGTTTCAGAATAGTTAAAGAAAAACATTCTAGGAAGTGTAAAAGCCTAAACTGGAACTATGACCATCAGACATAAAACAATCTTACCAATGTTTTAAAAAGAGCAGAGAAATTAGAAGATGATGTCAAAGGTGTAAAAAGATTCTAGTAGGCCAAATAATTTTTACTGTGAGTGAAATAGAGAAGTGACATGGTTTTAGTTATGAGAGTCATTCTGATTACTATGCTGAAAACAAACTGTAGGGTATGTGTTATAGTCAGGGGTTGCAAGGAGAACAATTAAATACAGGACACATAACTTACAGTGTTATTTATAATGGTCACCCAAGGAGTCAAACACACAAAAAAATGCAGGAAATCTGTGCAGAGAATCCATTTGAAGTCCTGGATCCAATAACAATATCCTGTATGAATTCAGCTGAAGACCTAGAGCCCGTGACAATGCCTCCCACGAGTCCAACAGGAGGCCTAGAGCCCCAGAGAATGACTCATGCAAGTCTATTTCATGGATCTGCACAGGGAAGGCCCCAAGGTCAGTGGGGGAAGCTAGAAAGCCTGTGCCAGGAAGATGAAGGATCTGTGCCCATTGGCTGAGAGTTCCGTACTGGTGCCAGGAAGCGACCCTCAAACTAAGAACCAGAGCTCCCCTGAAAAGCACCACAGTCATTCTCAGCGACAATGAGGTCTTGAAGTTCTCTGATGATGACAACAGCAGAGTTCATATCAGGAAATTAGCGAGACATGCTTTTTCTGGAGATTGAGCAGCATACCATCTTCCTTTCCAGAGCCAGGAAGCAATACTCATCGTAAAGACCAGAGCTCCTCCAAAGTTAACAACAGCTGTTCTCAGCAACAATAAGGCCCCAAACACCTCTGATGTTGAGAACAGCCAAGGTCATACCAAGGAAGAAGCTCCACAAGCTCCTCTAGGAGAACTCATGGCAGCAGAAGCATCAATAGCACCAAACAACAACAATACTTAGGAGACCTCACAATGCTACTCTTCCCCTCCAGGTCTCCTTTTTATGCTGGTAACAGTCCTTACGTGGGCCATCTACACTCAGGTTGGCCACCTACACTCTGACTCAGTTCAGCAGACTGGTTAAATTGACTACCAGTTTTCAATCCACCACAGTTTGGGTTGAAGGCTAGAAGGAGAGAGGCTAGTTATAAAATTATTAGAGTAGTTTTGAAAAAGAATCTGATACACAGAATGAAAATGGTTTCCCACAAAAATGACAGAGGTATATAAAGAACATGAATATATGAGCACATTTGAAAGTCCATTGACTTTATTTAAAATAATAACAATCAGATTTAAATAGAAATAAAATATTTGATAGTAACATTACAAAAAGTGGAAGAGCTTCTAATAAGGTTGGGCAATGATGAAGTATTCCTGTCTGGTACAGATAAACTCTCCAGAACTCTGGAATTGTGGGCCTACAGCTGGGTTCCTGAAACTTAACTACTAGAGGTAATACTAGATGTAGCTAATATGCACTTGAGGTATAGGTATATGTAGAGGTGTCCATAGGTATGGCTGGTCCTTTAGCTAAATTGGTTGCAAGTTGTTCCTGTAGGGTTGTGTTTTATTGTTTTAAAAAACTCTTTCAGAAATTTATAGACCTCTGTTACAGTTGTTACAGTTGAAATATGTCCCTCAAAGTTTCATAATACGGGAGGCTTGATCTTCAGGGTGGTAATGATGTTGAGGCTGTAGATTCTTTAAGAGAAGAAGGGCAAGATGATTAAGTTATAGGGGAGCATTTTCCACAGAAGAGATTCGCAGGACTCAGTTCACATTAGAGTGGCTTATTATGAAAGAGCAGAATTGGCCCTCTCTGCTTCCTGACTTCTTGCTCTTACTACGTGACCCCTCTCTTGGACTGACTTCCCACCATGATGGTATTTGTTATGATGTGACATGGCCAAAGGGGCTTTCAGTAGGTACTGAACTGAGGAATGTGCTAGATCTTTGATTTAAAGTTTCCAAAACTATGAGCTCTATAAGCTTCATTTATTTACACATTATTCAGTGTTGGGTAATTTGTGACAGCAACAGAAGATAAACAAATGTAGTTGTAGAGGAAATGGTGACCTAGAGAACCATGGGATCTCCTACCAATTACCATTTGAGACCTGAGTTTTCAGTGGCAATATGGAAACTCTAAGGTAGGTAGGTAGCTTGGTGGACTCACAAGAGTGCATGAAGCTCTATAGACTCATCAATAATTTACAGTGTTTGCTTGTATGAGAACAGGGAGAGGTCCCAAGCAGCAAATGTAAAAAAGATAACAATAATAATAATGACACTTAATAAGGCACACTATATCTCAGTATACATTTAGCACTTTTTATATATTAACTCATTTTGTATTGCTTAGAGTTCACTTAATCAATAATTTTATTGTCTTTCTAACACAAGTTAAGGGATTGAAGAACAAAGATAACTAATTTTCCCAAAGTGATGCAATTGCTAAGTTTGTCATTTAGAGTTTAGTAATTGTAGTGCTTTCAATAGTGTTGCCCCAAATTTACATCCACTTGAAAGTTCAGAATATGAGTTCATTTGGGCAAAAAGTCCTTGCTGACACAATGAATTAATCTAAGGTGACGCTTTAGTGCCTGAAGTTGAACTCTAGAACTGGTGACTGGTTTTATTAGAAGATATTAGGAGAGGTGAGGAGAGGGTCTAGAGAAACAAACAGTGGAAAGAATTTCATGTAGAGACAAAGGGAGAGATTTGAGTTACACATGTACAAGTCAGATGCCTAAACTCATTAGGAACCGGAAGAGGCAAGGACAGCATCTTCCCCAGAGCCTTCAGATGGAAATAGGTCCTCAACACTTTCATTTCAGATTTCTTGTTTCCAGAATTTTGAAAGAATACACTTCTGTTCTTTTAAACCACCAAGTTTATGCTATATTTATTTAAAATATTAGTCCTAGGAAACTAATGTAGTGAGAGTATTATGATGAGGGATTTATTTATAAACCCAACTGAATAAGTGAATCTAAAATTTGTTACAGGGCAGAGATAAACATAGGTATCTCTCATGACCTGGGATTCAAGGGAATACATTTTCAGGAAGGAATAATCTCTGGAATGAGAAACAGATGGTGCAAAATCAGTAATTAAAACATTTTTGATCCTCTAAAAAACCTCAACACTTTAGATATTAACTATTATTTCCTTTTTAGAGCATATCAGTAATTTTAACTGGGGATCATGCTAATGAAAGGCTACTAAATATCACAATACAGACTTAACTAGAATAAAATGACACCATCGCTAAGGTTGAGAGGCCTGATGGTAAATGTAAATACAATACCATTGACGTAGGACCTCGAAATAACATAGGGGAAATAAATGTAACTCCCAACTTATTGTATGTCAGATACACCAAGTTCATGTTTCCCAAAATGAAGAATGAATTCTAAAGAGCAACAGAGGTTAAAAGCATAAAATTTTATTGAGGGAAAAAGAGCTCCTGAGAGAAAAAGAAAGGAACCCAGAAAATGAGCCCACTTCTCAGAGTAAGTTTTATAGCACAAAATCAGAAGGTGGGTACAACATGGAACAAAACTATGATCAATCAATAAGATTACAGTTGCAGTCACTTAGATAATGTTGACCCAATGGGGAAGCAAGTCACATGGTGAGTGCACATGGAAAAAAGGACCTTTTTTGGAAGAGAAGACCCAGGACATCCTAGTCATCCACCCAGGTGACTAATGTCTATCCAGACTTTTTTTTTTTTTTTGGATCAGGCAATATCAATTATAGTATATCATTTTTCTCTTGGGGAAGTATGCATGTTTAATATTCCATCTTTATCTGGGAGCCTGGCCTTTAACCAATGCACCTCCAACCACAATTGTAATGTGTTTTTATATTCTGCACTGACTCCTTCAAGGGCCTAGACCTGTCTGACCACCTATAATATTTCTACTTAACTTAGCTCTATATAATACCATATTGTTTCTCTTAGTCCTTCCTTCAATTCAGACAGCACAATCTTCATGTATGTCAATATTCACCATCTACACTATTATGGCTATTTACTGCTGAGCCAAGTAATACAGCATGAAGAAGTATCGACATTCTTACTTTTATGTATTTTTTATTTTTCATGAAGGTAATCATTGTCATTTTTAATTTACTTACTTCTCTTAATTACCAACAAATCTCCCTACATTCTCCATTACTCTCACAATATAATTTCTACACTGTTAAACTTACCATTTAGTTCAGTTATTTTTCTCCTAGAAAAATCACTTTCTGGGAGTATTTTGTTTTGATGCTGCAAGTTAAACAGGCTGTGGAAACAGACACAAAGAATTTAAACATGAAAAATCACATAGCCACTGTATAACAGAACTGGCATGCAGAGTCAATAAGTCTTTTCTTTTTTATTGGTTTAGTTATATGTTGTCAAAATAATGCTATGTAACAAACTACCCCAAAACTGTATGTTTTGAAGAATAATTATTTACTACTTGTCATAGGTTTGGGATTGACTGATCTGAGCTAGGTGGTTCCTCAAAGATACATCTGCTCCTTTCACCTCTAGACTATCCCAAGCCTATTCTCATGGAGATCGCAGAAGTGTTAGAAATCCAATTCAGTCCAATGGAGATGTTTTTTAGACCTTTATCATTACATTCTACTAATGTTCCATTGATCAAATCAGGTCATATGGTCAAGCCCAAAGTCAAGGGCAAGGAAAGGTTGTTGCACCCGTGCAGAGGGAGGGAGAGGAAAGAGTTAACATTCATCAATAATAATTGAGTCTTTTACGTGGATTAACAAGATAAATGAGTAACATAAGACTCCATGAAAATATCAGGTGCTTAATAAGTCAACTAATCTCAAAAGCTCTCAGTTAGTTGCTTTTAGTTAAACATAGACAATTTCCATATCTAACCACAAATGCTTACAGAAAATGTGCATAAAATCATATTCCAAAACAATATTGAATATGTAAAATACTTTACCTTTATTTTTTATTTTTTTGCTTTCCTCAAATTCTCTTTTGTAGTTTTTGAACTTTGTGCCACCTGTGTGGCATATCCATTTGAAAAATAAAATATTTAAAAAAATAAAATCTAACTGATTTGAACATTAAATCATCAAAGTGTCTTGCCCTGAGACTATATTTTAATGATAAATAATACAAATCAATTTTGTAATAATACAAATCAATTAGTATCCCTAGATTTAAGTCATGTCTGTAGTTTTCTAAATTTACAATAAGACATACTTTTAAAATATGATACTAACCATGCTAATGTAACCATTTCCTAAGGGCCACTGAACAAGAAATATATTCAAGAAGGAAGAAAGTATTTTTAAAAGATGAAGATTTACAAATTTCTGTTTGAAAATTTTCAGCCAGTTATTTAAAGACATGTTTGTCTATGAAAAATTATAAGAATTCAGTTGTATAAATCACTTAACATACCATGCAAAGTAATCAAAAGAACCTTCAGACTAATGCAAGAAGGTTACACATTGACAGGTATTATGTTTATGTTTATGATCTATTTGGTAATATAGTAATATGTTTATATTTATATAGTAATATGTTTATATTTATGATTTATTAGGAAATATAGCATTTTGGGTTTTTGTCTAAATAAGGATGTCTTTTAACTTTGAGATCATAGATAATAAAGATAAATAGAAAAGTGTTTATGCACAAGTATACATAGTGTGCCCATCTAAGAGATATTCTACCACTAAATCCTTCTTTCTTATTTGCATTGTTTATTGCTAAGAGGATTTTTTAGTTTTTGCTTGGACAACATGGAAGCACATGAGGTATGAGGACATGCCCTTGTCAGAACTCCCACATAGGTAGATAAATTGTACCAGCAGCCAACCTTCAGCAAGCTCTAGAATCAGAGAGATATACATACTCTGGGAAAGAAAACCAGAAATTCACTGGATTCTCAACCATTAAACTTGGATTTTTTCCCAGCATTTATATGGCCTCCTAGAAATGTCCTTCACTTAGACGTGATCACAGTGTTTTCCTACCAGCTGCAATTAGGAGTGGTGTCTTACTTTTCTTTCTAAAAATACATGCTGTGGAAGCTAGGCCTCAGTGGCCAGAGAAGGATAATGGAGGGTGGAGACCAGTCTATGTACTTTACTCAGAAGTGCTGCTTATGCCTATTTTCTGACTCTCGGGCACTGGAGCTTGCCAGCATCAATTTTTAAATTTGGTTACAGCAATACCCTGGTATTGGACTGCTTTGAAATTCCTCAAATTTAGTACTAAATCTGCAGGTTAGAAGTTGTCAGTGTGACTCTACCCTTTCCACTAAAACTTTGTCTGGTCTCAGCCCATTTGGTACTCACCTTACCTGGAACCAATTAAATTGAAATACCAGAATACTACTGGTATTTCTTTCTGAACTGCCCAGACTTCGTTTTTGTTTAGATTATCTCTAAACCCACTTAATTTGCAATTGCCAATAGTTGTACCTCTCAATTAGTCTCTAAATTGGTGTGAAAGTTTTAGGATTGTTGTGCTAATTAAAATAGCTTCTCACAGCTGCTCCTTTCTGGAAAAAAAGTCTCCCAAGCAGGGAAGAAGCAGGCTTGGGACTTTTCATAGCTCAAGGGTCAGTCGGTTTCCATTCACAATTTCCTTGAGGGGCTTTTCCAATCATACCTGCTTTGAACAATTCCCTTACCAGGTTTTTAAGGCCCTTTTACCTTTAAATATCACACAACGTATATAAAGCACTTTAGAAGCCAAAGCAAAGAAACACTTACTAAAATAAAATACAAGAAAATAAATTATGCAAGTTATTTAATATATGTGGAATACAGCAAAGTCATGAGACATTTTCACCTGTGCAAGTCTATCAGTCTTGATACCACTGTGTTTTAAGACAAAATGTTAGCTAAAAATGTAAAAAGAGTAGCTGGAGATGTAGCTTAGGAGTCTGTTTGCTTAGTGTACACTGGGCTTTGGTTCTACCCCCAACAGAAAAGAGAAAGACAGGGACAGACAGAGAGATAGAGACACAGAGAGAGACAGAGACAGAGACGAAGGAGGAAGAGTAGAGAGAAGGGGAAAAGAGGGGAAAAGAGGAGTAAAGGAGAAAGAAAGAGAGGGTGAGGGGGAGAGAGAGAGAGAGAGAAAGACAAGAAAGGCAGAAAGGGAGGCACGGAGAAATGGATAAAGGAAAGAAAGAAGGAAAGAAAAAAAAAGAGCCAGGAAAAGAAGATAAGGGTGATGAGCGCTTAAATCTAGACATCTAAATATTTCAAAGCCAGAGTTCTGATGTGCTCTTTGCCACATCTAGTTTTCAAAGTCTACTTTCTAAATAAATTTCTTCTCTTAGTATTTTTTCTTGGATTATCACAATGGAAATTGGATAGTATCCATATATTCCTTCATGCTTCACTTTCCTGTTTCAGCTAATGCTTCAACTTCAGCAAACTATATATACATATATCTCTTCATAGACTCTTATTCCAGTTTCATTTTAAAGCCATCTTTCTAACTCCAGAATGTTATGTAAGTTCTCCATCTCAGTTAAAAACTTATGCATATACTTGATTAAGTACAGAATTTAATTGTGGTGGCAAGGCATAATGGTAGATATCAGTAATCCCAATTATTTGGGAAACCAAGTTAGTAGGATCATGAGCTTGAGGCCAGAGTGGGTAACTTAGTGAAACTTCTCAAAAATAAACAAAAACTAAAACATAAATGTATTCATGAAGATTTCAGTTACCTAGGTGCTAGCGGGTATGGAAAGAGTATTCCATATGTTCTCTATTCAATTAAATTGGAATTATAGCATCTAGATTTAAAAAGAATTTTACCAATGGGGAACTTTGAAGTAAACAAGTATATTATTTATGTGAGGTTTTAAAAAAGTAACCTAAGCCCAATAGGTAAAAATGTATTTAAATATTAATATAAAAATTGATTCTTGGTATTTAAATTAAATTAGATTTGATTCATGAGGAGTGTAGTGATTGATCGATTGTGTCAACTTGAGACATTTAAAAGCTTAATTAAAATGGCTTAGCAATTCTACACCCCAGAGCACCTCATTGACTGCATGGTATATGAGGGAAATGAGGAAGGATAGTTCTGCTTCTGTGCTTTGGAGGAGCTCCAGTCTTGGCCGTCAGCTTGGATGTAGTCTCCTGGCTTCCAGCATACTCTTCAGCTTCTGGAGCAAATCCTTTAGCCTTCTAGTGTGAAATTACATGGACATGCCAGACCTTGGAGTGAATCTTCAGTCTCCAATGTGCAAATACCCTCTGACTCTTCCTATTCCTACTATGTGGGTGACCATGGTAAGCCAATCTTGTAATTTCTTATACATTCGTATATCTTTTGTTATATCTGTTTCTCTAGTAAAACCCTGACTGATACAAAGAAGGAGGAAGATGCAAAAATCAAGATGACACACTGGCAAAGGCCAATGGTATCACTTAGAGAGGTTTACAGAATTATTTTTTATCACTGATAATTTATACTTTGGACTTATTTTAATTTTACAGTGAATTTTTAATGAAAAATGAATTGAAGAAACAGTTTATACATTAACACAATTTTAGGTTAACTTATTTCCACAAGAAAAATTTATATTATTTAAAATTTATAATACTTTTTAGGTGATAAGGACAGAATTTAAAGATGGCTGAACACAAAAAGATAAAATTAACATAAATTTGAGTTTATATGAATTAGAACAGGGACTAAACCCCAAAAAAGTCATTTATTGATTAAATAATAATGGCTTGCCTTGGAATCTACCTGGTTGGTATCTTATCTTAATAGTAAGTGAAATCTGGTCAGGACACAGTAGAGAGCAGGGAAAGTTAAAACATAATTAAAAGAAATCCTTTAAGAAGATACACATAGATGTATCTCCATCTGAAAATATTTTAATGCTTTATTAAAAATTTTGTTCTGATAAAGTCAGAGTTTCAGGTAGCAAGCTCCTCCATAAAGTAGGTTATATCAAAAATTGAAATTTGTAGAACTGTGCTTCTGAAACTAATATGACATAAGCCCATTAAAGAGAAAAAATTTTCAAGGATATAATTTTATTACAAAGTTGCTTAAATAATAGATAAACAAAAATAGCGACAAAACCTTGTATGTATCTTATTTTTTGTATTTACCTAAAATGACCAAAAAATTAAGCAAATCTGCACATTAACATATAGCAAAACATAAATGAGTACTGTTAATAACATGGATGATATTGCTTGCTGAAAGTCAATTGTAGGCATTGTATTTATAGCAAGAAAGTAAAAATTCTAATATTGTCCTATGAATCTGTTCAAATAAGTATTGTGTTTTTATACTTCATTAATGTTAATGCCTTTGAGGTCCTTTCTTGATGTTATGTTGGCAAAATGGTATCTATTAAATAATTTAAAAAGCCAATTTTAATGAAAGGTATGAGGTAAATTTGTAAAGTTATTCTTTTGTTCCCCTGGAAAAATATTTAGCATTAGAGTATCAAGTGAGTCTGCTTTTGTTTGATAACTAGTTCAGTTATTACTGCATTTGCAGAAAGATATTTTCAGTGCTAATGCTAGGAAGTGACTTAGCAGTTAAATCTATAAGATGAATATGATATGTTCATCTCAGTTCAATTTCCTTGCATAACCCAATATTATATGATAAATCAATTTGCCTGTCATTTCATTTTTTCAGGGGTAACTACCACAAAATTTTAGTTCATCTGGCATCTTTTATTTTTTTATTTAGCAGAGAAGTGTTTTGTTTTGTTTTTAAACTTTAATTTTTATTAGTACATGTATACAGTATGTGATAGCTACATTTATTGTGGGAAGTTGGTATGTACATAATATATCTTAATTTTTTTCAGTCCTTCCCTTTCTCTTTCTCCTTGTCCCCTTCTGTTTTGCAATTTCCAATTTCCTATTATCCATCTTTCATTTTGCTTTCTAATTTATTTAATTTATTACTGGGTTTCTCTGCTACAGCCTCAGCAGCAATGAGCATAATAACTAGATCTATAAACAAGGGCAGTAACATTGTAAGGCAAGATTATATAATGTAGAACTTAGTTGTGCAATTAAAATAAAAGGCCCAAATAAAACATGTTGTCATAGGCAATAGTGAACCCCCAAGAGTACATATTCCTATTGGGGATGAAAATAATATGGGCAGAGAGCAGAAATAGTGCTTAGGAAAGTTTTTTTGTGCTATGAACTTATATATTATAAAAATTTGTGTAATATATTATTCTCCTAGGGAGAAATAGGTGCTCTAACTTTTCCCTGAAATTTTTTTTCTTATGAAAACAACTATGAGAGCCTGTCTCTTCTTTTTCTGAGAGAGAGAAAACAACTCTAAAAACAAGACAACTAAAATCCTTTGGAGAATTATTCAATTAAAAATTATAAAAAAGGACCACTAGATCAATGAATCCAAGTGTAGCTGATTGTCATGTCATGTCAATGGGTTCAAAGGGAAGGAGAAAAAAGGACAGGAAAAGGATAGTGGCACCACGGTTTGGAGTGGTAACTACTGATGGTTCTGACAAAGAAAAGCCAAAATTTGACAGAAATCTATTCATGCCTTTAAAAGTTTTCTTAGAAGGATTTGATTTCAAGACAAAGGATTAGACTGACTTGCCTTCCACTCTAATTGGTGGGTGAATCAAGAGTTGGTATGCAGTAGCTCATAATATTAGGTATTTTGTTAACAGTGAATTAATAGTGGCTAAATAATGATTATTCCACAGTACAAAATCTAATAAAGTCTGCTTTCATTTCCCCTTGACTATGATGTCAGTGTTATTTAATGATCTGTTTAGAAAGATTTATGGAATAGAAATGCCTGTAAAGGGGATAAACTATGAGATAGCAAGAGATTTATATTCTCTTTGCAGGGTGAGAAATGAAATGAATGTAAATTATAACTTAAAATATGTGTTGTGACTTGATTGTTAACCACGTATAAGAATGCTAGAAGGAAACGTTCTTTTTAACCATAACATTTGACACATTTTGAAAAAATTTATATTCTGACCAAAAAGTCCTTCTGTTACCAGTACTAAAAAGATTACAGTAAAATATGGTGTAGTCTGAATATTAGTTGATAGCACGTAAGGCAATGTTTCCCCAGTTGTATTGTGTATGAGAGACTCAAAGCAAAATGAAAAACTGAAGAAATCTGTTCTAAACTCAAAACATTTGGAGAACATTGTGTGCTTTCTCAAGCTCTTGGACACTCACAATAAAAGCTGATAAAATCTCTGATAAATTCTACACTGTGATGGTTATTTTTGTCAACATAACTGGATTTAGAGATGTCCAGAAAGTCGGCAGAGCATTCTTCTACATAGCTGTGGGAGATTGTTTTTAGAAAAGATTAGCATGTGGGCCAGTGAACTGACTGGTGAAGATCAGTCCTTCGTGTGGAAAGCACTTTTCTGTAGCTGGGACCTAGGTAGACCAAAAAAATGGAGAAGACAGAAGCTCGGCTATGAATAGGTTTGACCCTTGAGCAGACTCCATTTGCTCTTGCTGAAATTCCCGTGGATATTGAATAAGGATTTGTACCAACAACTGTCCAGGCCCTCAGTTTTGGACTGGGGTTGCATTCTTTGTCACTTTTATTCTGAGGCTTCAAGTTTGTTGGGTACAAAAGCTGTTGATTTTCCTGGCTCTCCAGTTGGAAGCCAATCTAATAAATACTATCCTATAATTATATACATTTTATTGATTCTGCTCTTCTGAAGAATCCTAATACATACAGTGAAGTAACTTGGATGTTGTTTCGGGTTTCTCAAATCTATTTTTCTGTGATACTTTTTTTTCTCTCAAGTTTTGATGTGGAGGGAAAAAGGAGCACCAGGTTCAGGAAACTCTAAAGAACCCAAGAATAGAGAAATTAAATCAGTTCTTTACATAACAGTTCTTTAAAGTTAAAATCATTTTTTGTATTTGCATATTTTAGTCCAAAACAGTTCATGTTATAATTTGTTTTACTTTAGCAACTAATACTTTTTTTGTCCTAGAATATTTTTTGAGTTAAATTTTGATTTAACTCAACTGAAACATTTTTACTATAAATGAATATTCATAAACAGATCACAGTCTAATTAAAGTGGGAAACTATGTTTGTATGTTTTTGATTTTCAAAAAATAGTTCTGTGATTTGAATTCCTACTTCCCAGTTCAGACATGGAAGATGATCGACAAAGATTCAAACAGACCTAAAAACAAGCACACAGCTTTTTGGTGTTCACAAGAACTTTCCAAGTTCCCAGGGGTTATTTATACACTTGTATCACACCCCTTTCCTGAACTAAATCATTTCTTATGCCTCATGTTCTCAGGGCTGGAGCACCTTTTTCTTCCAACACCCCATGTCCTCAGGATGTTTCTTATGTGTTCCATGGCTTTGGACATTCCTGTACTGGCACTTGAGCTTTTGGCTCTGCATGTGTGAATGATCACTAGCTAGTAAACCCCCAACAACAGTTTAACAGACTGTAGACAGCCAGTTACACAGGCAGACTGACAAACATCTTACAACATCAGAAATCAGAGTGCACTCAAACATATTTTAGCCAAATGGAATTACACTAACTTTTTACAATTGTAGAAATTGTAACTATAAATAGACTAGTCAGATTTGTTGTACGTCAATCAGTAGAGATCTCTTGTAAAAAGAATTTGAAAAGGACAAAAATCTTATCTATAATTAACATACATTTTTGTCATAAGACTTAGCATATACTCCTATCATCTGTTTAGACCTTTTGTTTTACTTTTGGTTATCATCTTCTGGGCATCCTGGATCAATTAAGGTTGGTTCTACCTTCATCCTTTTCTCTTGGTTGTGGTGTGATCTTTGAGGCTTCACTATCACAGAACATCTGCTTCCTGAGAGGTGGAATCAACTCCTTCTCTGGGTTTAGGTCCATGATGCAGCCAGACAGCACACACTGACACCCACATGGGCCATTTGGCATTTCCTGGAAAAATAAGCACACCCTCAGCCCCAAATTAGCACTGAGCTGGATCCCTTCCATTGCCTAGTATGAAGATCTATCTAAAGGATCCTTACTAGCTTTTCTTTTACCTGACTAACTTGTCTTGTTGCTGTTGTAGTTCCATCTTTAGCAGGATTTAAAACTTTAATAGTACATGTTGCCCAGTGAATTCTAGGTAAAATTCCCTGTTTTGTAATTAAATTTTGAGCAAGTTTAATAATTTTTAGGCTGTATCCCGGTTAAATGGAATGGTTTTCATAAGGCGGAAGCATTTTGATGGAAGGAGGCATAGGAAACAGAAGCTTGTTGAACAGTGTCTGAGGGAGGAACAGTTCATGGCAGTGGAACACAGCAAAAGTAGCAAGAGCAAAGCTCCTTTCCCCCACTAAACCCTAAGCAGGCTACCCCCTTAAAGTGGTGGCAGCATGTACACCATCTCTCTACCTTACTCTGCACGGTACAAGAATGTTTACAAAATGAGAACCTGGCCCTACCACCATGGACATACTCAGCCCAGCTTCCAAACTTGAAGTTGACACAATGTATCAGCCATTCCAATCCACCATTGTCAACTTGGCATCCGGACACATCTCTTTAAACCAGTTTTTAGCTACAAAAGCATGCTTATTTTTAACTTTTTACAAGTTGAACATTTTAACACAGATTTAACAATCCTTAAGAACCAGTATTAAGTTTATGAACCTTATATTACATTAGAACCCTAAAATTTTGCCCTTGCAGCAGAAATAAGCAACATTGTTTCTCTACCTCCCTTATCTGGGCTGAGCTCCAGGCACAGCCAAGCTCTTTGGTTCCCTCCCCGACTTGGGAGCCTGTGAGAAGTAGTGAGAGGAATAGCAGTTTTTCCGGGTGAGTAACACTTTTAAAGTCTGTAGAGGTTCACATACATTTGTGTTGGTTTGTTTTTTGACTAGCCTTGCTCTAAGCTGTTTTCCCAATTTTTCTCAAGTATGCAAATTTAGAATTCCTTCTTCTGGAAATAAACTTAAGAAATTTAACGAATTGTGTAATGTCTGTATAATGAAAACTAAAAGTTGACATGAAAAAGCAAAAAGGTCTAAATAAATGTAGATTTACATTAATTGTGCATTTGAAGTAAGTACCCCTGTTATGGTTGATACATTGTGTCAACTTGAGAAGTTTAGAGGTTTAACAGAGACTCAGCAGAGAGCCAGAATACTTACTTCGTAAATATCCTCATTCTGTGCAAGAGGAGGGCACCGAGATTTTGTGAGAGTTATACTAGCCCTGGAGAGATGGGTGTGATCCGTGGTCACTACAAGGGAGGAAGAGACTTGCGCTCTCCTCTTTTGCTCTGGTTGCTGCCTTGAAGTGTTGCCCCAGTGCCATGCCATCCTGCCTTGCAGCCAGCTGATTATGTACTGAAACTTCCAAAAACTGAAAGTTAAATAAACCTTTCCTTCCTTAACTTTGGGCATTGGGTATTTTGTCCCAGCAATGAGAGAAAATAAGCAAAACAACTCCTGAAGTAAACAATTCTGAGACAATTGAGTTTGAGAATTTGCACTACCAGAAATCAAGATTACTATAAAGGCATAGTAAAACAGTGACATGCTGGAACCAGCCTATTACCAGCTTGAGAAAGCCAACTATTGAATTTTTAGATGTTTTACAGGTTAGTTGCGTTCATATTGGTTATTTGAAATTGTGTTTTGTGAGAATATTTTGTGAACAAAATCTAACAAACCACAAATCAGGACCACATTACCCCTCTAACCACTAGAAGCCAGTCATGCCACACAGTGCTGTGCCATCTCAGGGAGGCTGTCCAAGTGATAGCTGTCCATCTCTATTTTTTGGCAGGGTTTTTTGCCCCCCTGGAAGTTTTTCTTCTGGAACAGGAAGGCTTTCCACATCAGTTTTGAATTTACATTGAGTGGCCCAAAGATACCTGTCTACATTTTGGAAAGATAATAGGAGGCTTTGGTGAAGAGGCAAATAGCGGTTGTGTTGGCCTTAAGGTACAGCAGCACAACTTTTGGCAAAATGCCCCCTCCTCCCACAATGAAAACAAATAGCTTTGGTCTTTCACTTTCCTTTAGGTTGTGGGTTGTTGACCTGAGTGATTATAATTTGTATAGCACTATTGGAGATTTGAAGTTTAGTAACCAGGTGGATATGCCAAAAACCCGCCATGTATGCTCCTACCCATCCAATTTACCATCAATTGCAAGGGAGATGAAGAAGATGGCTCTACTCCCTTAGAGGCAAAATTTTAACTTATGATGTAGCAGCATTTCTCTGAGCTGAAAAGATGGAGATAGCTGTTTGTGGCTCAGTTAAGGTTATGGGGTAGCTGTCATACCACCATCTTTTTCCTGCTTGAGACTTGATTTTAAAATAGTACATGGAGCCAATTCCATTGTGGTTGTCTCAAGAAATTTACATTTATTAAGACCCTGTATAATTCAAATCCACAACAAAAGTGTAAATACTAGAATCAAGCACACAACCAACAGTTCCACAAACATTTGTGATTCTTTAAAAATTGTCTGTCCCATAATTACACCACTAATGAAATCAATATACCTCCTTAGGGGGTGAAGGGGTTTTTCACAATCTCATTTATAACTGCCCCTAGAGAATAAGGGATTGTTTCAATTTCCTAGTCTTTACACACAATGAAGCCAATATCAATACACTCCAATGATGACTACTGACATATACCAGTGTACTTCTCCCCCTAGTTGCATGCAAATGAGAATTGTGCCCTCATCCTCAATCTCTTACCCTGTCCATGTTCAGGTGTCATTTGCCATGACCCATATGGCTTTTGGAGTTCTTGGAGTGGAGGAGCACTAAAGGATGAGAAAATAAAGAACAGACAAAGCTGAGTTCAGGCAGAGTACTTACTCTCCTGATGGGAGAGAAGGAATTGCTCAAGTACTGTAGCTCATTTATTTATACACTCTAAAGTGTTGTAACTTGGCATAACTGACACCATCTTAAACCCTGCATTTAACTAGTGCCATGTATTCAGGAAAATGGAAAATTACTCAGAGTATAAGTCCCATGAGAATAACAAAATAAGCTGTACCTACAGGAGAAAAATTAACCTGCTCAACAAAAGAAGCAGGATACAGATGTCAACCAAAAATTAATGAAAGAGTCAAACTAAATAGTTTCCAAATTGTGATTCTCTCTTTTAAAAACTCTGTAACTTTCCAGTTTGGGGTCACTTGTTTGGACTCTGAATGGGGGGGGTGTCTGTGTACCAGTGGTCCTGAGCTCAGTTAATTAAATTCCAAATTTATCAATTTGGCTGCTTGGATTCCTATATTGTTGTTCACGAACCCACCTCATTTGGAGGCTTGTCCAGGATTATAGGATCTAAGCCTCTCTTCGAGGCAATTGCTCCTCAGGGGGACTACCAAGAGACGTTCCTCACCCCAGAGGAATCTCTTTGTTTCAAAGAGAAACTAAAACCCCTGGATGCTAATTCAGAGTGAGCAGTCCAGATCCTTACTGGTAAGATTGTTCTAGTTTTTGTTGGGGTGCCTCTCAGGGTCTTTGGAGATGATGTTGGATGCAACTTTAAAATCTCCAAGACCATTCCCAGACAAGACATTGCCTGGGACTTGTTGACTTGTTGAACTAGTTCTTGGTTAATTTCTGTCTTTGTTTTATTAATCTTGTTTGTCACCAATTTAATGTTTGTTATTCATCTGTTATTCATGTAATTGGCTCGGTCTGCTTTTGCTTTTTATTGCCTATGCAATATGTTCTTACCCATTTTCAGGAATTTCCTCACAAAGTCTTCCTAGGTGAACCTGTTTACCCAGGGAAGCTCCAAACTTTCTTGTGAATTTAAAGGCCCACTTTCAGAGTCTCTTGGCCTCCGGAAGGGACTTTTAACCTCTCTTTGTGTTAGCCTCAACTCTCTGAAAAACAACAGCGCTGCTGCTACAGCTGCCACTGCTGCCACTGCTGTGGGCGCTTCACCCAGCAGGTCCCCTGGTGAGAAGGGGTATTCATCCCACCTGCAGGTCCATGTGTCCCCACACCCTGAAACCTGAGGCCCAAATGTCTCCATGCTCCCACTGCAGAGAATATCTTGCCCTGCCTTCCTCCTCCCTGCACGCTGAGCATTCAGCGGTGAGCAAGGCACCTTAACTCTTTCACCTTAACACTACCAGCACAAGTTACCAGACAGCGGCAACCTGAGAGGAGCCAAAGCCAAAGCCAAAGCCCACACTATGCAGCAGGGACAATGATGTCTTCCAGCTCTCCAGGGCCAAGAGTACAGCAGCAACAGGGCTTCCCTGACGGACACAAGCCTGGCCAACTGTAGTGCCCCTTTCTGGGCTTCTGCCCCAAGCCCCTCACTCGTCCTATTCAAGGTAAGAATGCTGTCCTATGGTTTTGCCAGACTCATTTGGGTGCTTTTAAAAGCAGCTACTTGAAAGCCAACTAATCTGTCTAAACAGAGGTCAGTTAGGAACCTGACAAGGTTCCATCTGTGCATTCTTGGAGTACCTCCTACACACCTATCGATCCAGCAACACCTGAAAATAGATGTGCCCTAAATATCTCATTTGTTTCCCAGTTAGCCCCAGATATTAGAAAAAATCTTCAAAGGATAGAAAAATTCAAAGTTAAGACACTCTTAGAGTTAATAGAGATAGGACAAAAGGTCTTCAACAACTGAGAAGATCCATGGGACTTAAACAAAAGGATGGCAAAGGTCCTTCTTGCCCTAGGGAAAAAAAATCCCAAAGCTGAATGGACCGAGTGAACCCCTCTAAATCTAAAAGGGCCCCACTAGCCAAAAACCAGTGTGCCTATTGTAAAAAAGAGGGTCACTAGAAAAAGGACTGTCCAGAGCTCCAGAAAAAGACTGCCTCCACTCCAAAGGTTTTGATTTAAAACTGAGCCAGTCAGGGTTCTCTCAGCCCCTAGGAACCCCAGTTAACTCTTACTGAAGGGGGCCAACTTTTTGGTCAACACAGGAGCAAGCTATTCAGTCCTACAATAGCCAATGGGTCCCTTGACTCAAACTGAGAAGAGCATTCAAGGAGCAACTGGAAAAATTCAGGCCAGAATTATGGATTTGAGCAGAGGGTCCCTAACCCACTTTTTCCTTGTCATGCCTGAATGTTCTTACCCCTGATTGGATGAGATTTGCTCCACAAGTTATAGGCTCAAATCTCTTTTGAGGACACAAACCCCTTGGTGACTCTTGGGTTTCACAGAAAGACTAGAGATCTTCAGAAAGCTAGATCAGAGGTCACTACCACTCCTCCTTCTGCTATGCTTTTTACTTGCTCCCTGACTGAGAGATTGTTGTTTCTGGTAGACTCACTCCTGGCAGACTCCCCTCCAACTTCGTTGCTACAAAAATGGCAAGAGGAGATTCCTGGGGTCTGAACAGAATCCAACCTACCAGGACTTGCAATCAACTTTGTAGTCACCCTTAACCCTGGGCAATCCCAATCTGAGCCCGCCAATATCTACTCAACTTACAGGCCAAGAAAATATTTTCCAAGCACATTCAAAGGCTAGAAGAGGCCAATATATTGATTCCTTGGAAGTCAGCCTGGAACACACCTTTGCTACCTGTCCAGAAGCTCTAGTAAGTCAACCCCTCTTTGCCTTTGAATGGACAGACCCTAAGATGGGAAAATTGAGACAATTGACCTGGATACATTTACTTCAGGGGTTCAAGAATGCACCAACTCTATTTAATGTGGCCCTGAGGAGGGACCTACAAGATTTTCTGGAAGAATATCCCTGTGTCACAGTGCTTTAATGTAGATGATTTACTACTGGCCACTGCAGATTTGTCCTCTTGTTTGGAAGCCACAGAGGCCCTATTGAGAGACTTAGATAAATTGGGCTATTGAGTCTCTGCCAAAAAGACACAGCTCTTCCTGCCCAAAGTCACTTATCAGTTATATATATATACTGGGCTTTGCTGGATAAAAAGATTGAGGCTATCTTAAAAATCCCTTCCCCAAAGACTAAACATAAAGTTATAGAATTTCAAGGTACTTTGGGCTACTGCCAGTTGTGGATCGTGGGTTTGTTGAAATGGCCCAACCACTCTACAACTCTACTGGAGGGGATCCATCTGGACCTTTAACCTGGACTGAATAAGAGAAACAAGCTTTCAGTGATTTAAAACAGGCTCTTGTAAATGCTCTGGCCCTTGCTCTCCCTGACTTAGTCAAATCTTTCCAATTACATGTGGTCGAGAGTCATGGGATAGCAAAAAGGGGTCTTAACCCAGTACCTAGGACCCAGGAAGAGGACTGTTGCCTATCATTCCTGGGAATTAGACCCCATGGCTTCAGGGAGGCCAAATTGCCTACAGACAACTGCAGCCACTGCAGCCAAGAAAGCCACTAAGTTGACTTTTGGCCAGAGACTCCAGATAGTGGCCCCACATATTGTGGAGACACTCTTGTGGTCACCTTCTGATAGATGGCTTTCCAAAGCTCACATTGTCCAGTGCCAAGCCCTTTTACTGGATACTGACTGCATTGAGTTCCTGTCTACTTCTGGCCTCAATCCAGCGACTCTTCTGCTGGATGACCCCTCAATGCTGATACATAATTGTATGGACAGTATTGATTTGGTTTCAAGCCTGTGAGCTGACCTGACTGATGTCCTGCCTGCCCAGCCTGAAGCCATCCTTCTACTCCAGTGGCAGGAGCTGCAGTGACCACTCAAACTGAGGTAATATGAGCCCAAGCTTTGGGGTCAGAAATTTCAGCTCAGTGGCAGGACTGATAGCCCTTACTCAAGCTCTAAGATGGGGACAAAATAAATCTATAAATATATACAGATAGTTGGTATGCTTTTGCTACCATCCATTTGCATGGGACCATTTATCAAGAAAGAGGACTGTTAACTTCAGCAAGAACAAAGAACAAAAAAGCCCCAGAGATCTTAGACCTCCTGGGTGCCATTTGCTTGCCTCGGAAGGTTGTCATTATACAGTGTTTGGGTACTAACGAGAAGACACTCCAATAGCTCAAGAAAATGCCCTCGCTGTTAAGACAGCCAGAGACGTGGCATTAAAATGGGTGATGCCTATAATGCTCCTCCCAGCTCTCCTACCACCCATGCTACTCAAGTTATCCTATTCAGATTCAGACTTGAGACCAGCTAAAAGCCTAGAAGCCTAACTTTCTCTGGAAGGCTGACAGATCGTTGGGCCCCCAGCTTATCCAGGAGATCCATTGGGTCACTCACTTGGGGGAACCAAATTGGCCAAGTTATCTTGCCTAAATAAAGAGATCAGACAAAAATGCCCACAGTGTCTTCAAGTGAACCCTAAGCTGGTCATCACTGATGTTTGAAAGAGACAATAAAGACTTACCCCTGGAGACCACTGGGAGATAGACTTTACTGACATGGGTCCCTGAAGAGGAAGACATGAATATCTCTTAGTTCTTGTAGACATTCACTGGATGGACTAAAAGATTTGCCACTTGGACTGAATCAGCTCTCATCAAAGCTAAGAAACTCCTCTATGAGATAGTGCCTCAATTTGGTTTGCCCGCTTCCCTGGGGCCTGACAATGGCCTAGTTTCCATAGCTCAGATCACACAAACTTTAGCTGCAGCTTTAGAAATCAATTGGAAATTACAGTGTGCCTGCTGGCCTCAAAGTTCAGGCCAAGTAGAGAGAATGAACAAAACCATAAAGGAAACCATTTCAAAACTGACTCTTGAGACTGGCAAAAACTGGGTAAGTCTCCTTCCTTTTACCCTTATGCATGTGCAATGTACCCCTACCTCCAGGACATTAGTCCTTTTAAGGACATCGACAGCCAACTGCCCTTTTTGATCCCCCAAGTCCAAGATGATAAGTTGGCTGCTCTCACTAATGGAAAACTTGCTAAGCCCTTACAGGCTCTTCAGTCCTTTCTGCACTTGATCCACCACTTATTCTGGGGCCATTAGACCATTCCTAAAATATCTGATGAACCCCTGACAGCTCAACCTGGTGATAAAAAATTTACATCAAAGGAGACAGCCCATATTCCTAGGCACCTGCTGGGAAGGACCCTATACAGTCACCTTGAGTACTCCCACAGCTGTCAAGGTTGCCAGAAAGAGCCATTAGGTTCATCACTCCTGCTTCAAGCCCACAATATCAGAGGCTCCAGCTAAGTGGACTATATATAGCTAATATTGAACCCAGATTGTAAACACCTCAAACCTTGATTCTGGTTCTTCATGGTGGTGGGGGCAAGCACCTAAGTCCCTCACTGTGGGAAACATTCAGGGCTCTGGACTTTGTATTCAGTCTTAAATTTCCCCTTGAAGCACTCCCCATTTCGAATTAATTGTAATTCAACTGTGTATGTGCAAAATGTCTTTTACCCCCTTAACCAACATTTAGTCTCCCCGCTGGCCACTTGGTTTGCCTGCATAAATGGCCTCACCCCTTACACTCGTCTGGCTGTCTTTACTGGACCTAAGCCTGAACTCTGCATCTTAACTCATGTTTTCCCCCAAGTGTCCTGGTACTCTAAAAAAGGAAGGAGGAAACATGGGGTTACCCAACTTCACACACAAAAAGAGGGCCCCAGTCCTAGTCCTAGTTCCTGCCCTTTTGGGATTAGAAGTAGCTGGTTCCACAACACTAGAAACCACAGCCCTCACAATGGGAGGCCAAAATTACCAGATACTAAGCAAAAGATAGATTGTGATCCAGCACACTTGAACAAAATGTTCATCACCATCTCTAAACTCCCTGGCTGAGATGGTCCTTCAGAGCATGCGAGGTCTAGACCTTCCATTCTTAAAGCAAGGGGGTCTATGTCTAGCCCTTGGTAAATCTTGTTGTTTTTAAAAACAGTCTTAATCAGCTCAAAAAGTGCCTAGCTGTTAAAAAAATAAAAACCATTATCAACAGAGTTGATATAAAAATTTGTCCATCACCCCATGGCTGACCACCTTACTCTCGGCTCTGGCAGGATCCCTGATTTTCCTCCTACTGGCCATTACTATTGGCCCCTACATGATAAACTGTTTAACACATTATATCCAAAGCTGAGTCCAGTCTATTAAAATTAATGGTTATACATTCCCAATACGAGGATCTACAAAATATAGATGAAAAAGATGACTTTTAAAAGGATGACAGGAATCAAGGATTTGATTCGTGCACTAAAACCAGTGGGGAATGTTGTAGCTTGGCATAACTGATGCCATCTTAAACCCTGCATTTAACTAGTGCCCTGTATTCAGGAAAATGGAAAATTACTCAGAGTATAAGTCCCATGAGAAAAGCAGAATAAGCTGTACCTACAGGAAAAAAAATTAACCTGCTCAACAGAAGAAGCAGGATACAGATGTCAACCAAAAATTAATGAAAGAGTCAAACTAAATTGTTTCCAAATTGTGATTCTCTCTTTTAAAAACTCTGTAACTTTCCAGTTTGGGGCCACTTGTTTTGACTCTGAACCGGGCATGGGGCGGGGGGGTGTCTGTGTATGAGTGGTCCTGAGCTCAGTTAATTAAATTCCAAATTTATCAATTTGGCTGCTTGGATTCCTATATTGTTGTTCATGAACCCACCTCACAAAGAAGAATGTCCATTTCAAACCCCACTGCCTAGCAACTTTGTTTGCCTGATTGGCCTGGACCCTTGACTTCTTGGAGCTGGAACACTTGTTTACCTGGCTTGTTCTGGGCTCTCTGTGCTTTCAGGGCTGGTCTTGCCTTAATCCACACAGATGTGACCAATCTCCACAGCTCCCTAGCTTATAGTATGGAATCTATGTAATGTTATTTTCAAATTATTTATCAGCATTTAACTGGTTTAATGAATCAGCTTATTTAAGAATGCCTAGAATTATAAAATATGGTGATTTTATAGAAAGACCATTTCAAATAGCTAATTTCAGTCATAGGCTTTTTCTATTTTAAGAATGAATGAATGAATATTATGAATGTCTGGGTGTCCAACCACACCATCTCCATGCATAGAAGGAGCTCTGGGGGAGACTATGGAACATGGAGGGAACATGGAGGTGAGATACTTGGCAGCTGATTAGCCCACTGCTGAGTGTGTCACTCAGTGTGACATTGGGATCTGAAGCCCAACTGAGGAAGAGGGTGTGGCATGGGAGGGTTCATCTCTACCCTCCATCTCTTGATTTCTCTCTTCTTCTCTGCTGTGCCCATCCGTCATGTCGCTCTACCGTGGAGCCAACTGGCAATAGATATAAACTTCTGCAAACTGTGAGCCAAAATAAACCTTTTCTCCTTAAAGATATGGGTGTCAGGTATTGTGTCTTGGTGAGAGGAAAGTAAGTAAGGCAAGTTTTTATTGACCTTCTCAAACTTTTTTGAAGCAACACTTTGACAATGATATTATGCCTTATCAGTAGGATAAAAGAAGAAGGGAATCAAGAGAGCAATGGATGGGGGGGGTGTGGATTAAATAAAGGTATTAAGATGTGTTATGTACATGTACTAACTCCCCATCAAGAATGTAAGCATTATGTACTACAAACATGCACTAATCAAGAAAATGATCTGGAAAACAAAACAAAACAAAACAAAACAAAAGATACAAATATTACCCCAATGACATAATTTTTATGGTACAGTTTAAAATATGGAAAATATTTATCCTCATAACATATACCTAATTGCTTCAGCTGAAAGTTTTCACTCAGATTATTTTTAGTATTTTTTTGGAAGCTAATGATGTCTAGCACAAAGGGTGACAACATGAAGAACATGTCCCTTTATGGTATCCTGCTTAATTAGAGAAGGAACACAATGAACACTTAAACCACAATAGTGATTTCATAGGAGTCACTATTACCTTCTGACATGATGTCTAAGTTACCTAGTTTGTGCAGTTTCCCAAGTCATATAAAGTTTCTGGATTTTAAACACGAAAGTTTTCTTTTGGCTAAGACAGTCAAATGCTTTGCTGTCTACTTAGGTTGATCAAATCAAAGCATGGCATCAACGAGCATATTTGTAGTTATTTATAGATCAGCTAGAAATACCACTAGGAATTTGTGTTTCTGAAATGGATATAAATACCCTCTAAACTTAATGGAAATGTAGTTACTCACTTATACACATTGAAAATTGATTTTGTACTCTTGAATGTTATTGGTCAAAGTTTCAAACCCTTATCTCAAAACACACTCCATGAAACTAAGGAAACTGACTCTGACTGCAGTTGCCCGTCAAGTCTGGTCTCAACTCTCAGAGAGGCCCGGAGACAGACTGTCGGGGCTCTTGTTGCCAGAAAGCTAATTTTCTGGGTAATAAAGTAGACACATTTAGAAAAAAAATAAAAACAGAAATGAGATCAACTTAGAAATCTGTGCACGTATTTTAAGAAAGATTAAAAATATTTGTGAAGAAAATGGAATTCTTTCCGGACAAGAACAAAAAAATAGTAATGATAAGAGTCTGTAATGTTAGAAGGATAAAACTAAGGGGACGCTCCATGTTTCTACCTTTCTGATTCTGTTCCTCCCTATCAAATGACATGTCCTTACTGTCAGAGAAACAAAGTTTCCTAAAAATAATGCCCTAATAAATGAAGTGACATTGTTTTCTCTTACTAGCTGCTTGGCAGATGAAGTCTCAGTGGCTTCAATCATAGGCTATAGAAGTTTTTATTACTATCATAACTATGATATATTTTTATATCAAAAGAGTAAGTGCCATAGATTAAATTATAAACCCACAAATTCATCGGTTGAATCTTTAGCCCCTGATGTGACTGAATGTGGAAACAAGTTGTTCTAGGATGTACTAAAGTTAAATGAGGTCATAGGGCAGGGATCTGAGCCACTAAGATTTATGTCTTTATAAGATGAAATATCGAAGAACTTGCTTGATGAGGTGGAACATGCTCTGTAATCCCCGCACATGAAAGGCTGAGGCAGAAGGGTACTGTGAGTTTGAAGCTTGAGCTGCACAGTTAGAATCTGTCTCAAAAAAAAGAAAAAGAAAAAGAAAGAAAGAAAGAAAGAAAAAAGAAAGAAAGAAAGAGAAAGAGAGAAAGAAAGAAAGAAAAAAGAAAGAGAAAGAGAGAGAAAGAAAAAAGAAAGAAAGAGAAAGAGAGAAAGAGAGAAAGAAAGAAAGAAAGAAAGAAAGAAAGAAAAAGAAAGAAAGAAAGTTTCTTTACTAGAAAGCAAGCAAGCAAGCAAGCAAGTGAGCTCAAAGGGCGTAATCTCTTTCTATTTAGAGATGACTCAGTGAAAATGTGATCGTCTTGCAAGCCATGAAGATGAAGACATTCACCACACATTAACTCGGCCAGAATTGATCTTGGCTTTCTGGCTTCCAGGAATGTGAGAAAATAAATGTCTTTTGTTTAGGTTTCACAGTCTGATGTTTTGTTTTGATGTCCTGAACTGAACTATATCATAAGGTAAAAGGCGTCAAGGGTAAGGTCCTTATCAGTCTTCATGATTTTTTAAATGTAAGAGCATTCCTAATGTAGGTTCATAATGAGTGTTTTATACATCTTTGCTGAATAAATGGCTGAATGAAAAATTACATGCATTCCCTTGAGTGGAGCTGACTTCAGAAACCTTACTGGTTTCTTTACTAGACTGTACGGAGTGGTAGAATGTAAATTCACTGTAGTGTCAGGCCCAGGTTCTTTCCTTTTTGTACTCCTTATATATCTGTCCTTTTTCTTTCTCTCCAATTCTCAGTGCAAATGTTTAGGGAATGCAGTTCAGAATCCAGACTTGCCTAAGCAAAAATCTTGGCTCTATACTGGTGGCCTTGGGAAACAATGGTTCCTCTCCTATGATACATATCAGACTTAGAAAAAAAGCAGTGAGCTCTTAAAAACAGCAGTTATCAATCACTTCTAACTATGAGACTCTTTTGTAACTTTAGCTTCTAAACTGAATTTCATCTTTTTCTTCCAGAACTTATACTTACATAAATCTCTCAATTTACAATATAACAATTTTTCTTTTACTGTATACTCACCTTTATCTATAGGTATGCCAATTTGTCTTCTCATTTTATATCGAAAAATATTTTAAACAAATCATTTATATCCTTTTTACTGTTTGCATGTCTCAAAATATTTCACTCTGACATCCATTTCTGTTATGCTTTGTTTTCCTGACTATCTTAAAATATACGTAAGCATCTTTGCTCCACTATGTCTTCCATACCTATGTTTCTGTTTTGAAACTAACAGTCCGTGGAATAAATCTTCTGAAACCATGAGTCAAATTAAGCGGTTCCATCTTTATGTTATAAGTTTTGAACTTTGTGTCTTAAGAACAAAAAAGTTTACTAATATGAGAAAGAGTGAGATCTTGAGGAAAGGCCTCTGTCAAAATGTGATTTGTGTCTTTATGAAAGAAGCCAAAGGAGTTTGTTTGTCCCTTTCACTGTGTGAGGACACATTAACAAGGTGCTATATATGAATCAGGAAGTAGGTCTTCAGCAGACACCAAATCTGTGTGTGCCTTGATACACTGTCCTTGAATTTCCCAGCCTCCAGAATAGTGCAAAATAAATTTCTGGGTTTTTTTTTTCTGGGAAATAAGTTCATGGCATTTTGTTACATCAGTTCAAATGTACTAAGACAGATCTATTGTCAGTTGTGGCATATATTCCTGTATTTCCTGCAAGTTTCTGCTTTTCAGGTACTTTGAAAGTCCTGAAGTGCAGGTCAATCTCTCCATGAGTCCAGTGGGTCTATGAATCTGTTCTGTAGTTATTTTCCATTTATAACTGTGAACACACTTAGAAAGTGGCAGAATAGTCACATTGATTCTATTATCTTGGAGTAAGGACCATCACAATGGAAAGGGCAAGTGAAAGTCATTAAAATTGCGTTTACCCAGGAAAATAGTGAATCAAATGTAATACTGTATCCTTGGAATGATTGCAGAGATTACTACCATTATCAGTGACTTACGTGATGTAAGAGTGGTTATTTCCATTATATTCCCACTCAACTCTCCTGTTTTGGCTGAGCAAGAGACAGATGGATCTTAGAGAATGACTGTGGATTGTAGTAAGATTGCCCAAATGGTGATTCTAATTGTAACTGGAGGACCAGATGTGGTTTCATTGCTTGAGCAAATTAACACTTCCTTCAGTACCTGGTATGTAGCTATCTTCAACAAGAAAATGCCTTTTTTCTATGCTTCCTAATAAGACTCATCAGAAACAATTTTGTTTCAACCAGTAAGGCCAGAAAAGTACTTTCACTGCTCTATTGTAGAATAATACCAGTTCCCCAACATTATGTCATAATTTAGTTAGCAAGGATCTTGACTGCTTTGTCTTTCTATTAGACATCACATTGGTTCCAAGGGTGGGCTGTGAGCTAACTGCCTTCCACTAAGTACTTTACCACCTCAACATCACCACATTAGAGATTAATGTCACAGGATGTGAATCTTTAGGGGTCATGTTCAAACCATATCCAGACTATAGTAAGTGGGAAATAAGCCTGACAAAAGAATCAGAAGTATTCTACTTCAGTAAAATTTCAGAGTCTAGTGGTATAGCTATATTGAGATATTGCTTCGAAAGTGAAGGATACATTTTTGTATCTAGCTTTCTCTACAATCCAAAAAGGATACGACATCTTGAGATTTTGATGTTAACATAATTCTTATTTTCTGGTGTGGTATTCTGGTTATTTTACAAAATGACCTACACAGCTGCTAGTTTTGGGACCTAGAACAGAAGAATCTTGAGCAGACATAGACCTCTATGCAGTCTGCTTTGCCACTTAGCAAATAGGAGCTAGCAGACCCAGTAGTGCTTGAACTGTCAATGGGAAATAGGAATTCTGTTTGGAGTCACTGGCAAGGGTAAATCACAGTGCAAGTCCTTAGGATTTTGGAACAAAGTTCCTAACATTCTCTGTGCCTATTTTTTGAGAAATAACCCTTAAAGTTTTAGTTTTTCTTAGTAGAAACTGAATGGGTCACATTATGACCCAATACAGTGATATGAGTCAGCTTCTCTCCCTAGCTATCATTGTTTTCAACCAATGGGCTCACGAATGAAGTGGCCCTGGTGTCAGAGATGAATGTTATACATGAACTCAACAACTTGGACTTCCGTTTACCAAAGCTGACCTGGTATGGCCAACTACAAAATGCCCAGTCTGGCAGCAGTGGAAGCCTATCGTGGCACTGTTCTTTGTGATGATTAAGCAATCATCTGGTGGCAGGTTGACCATGTTGGAACACTTGCATCATGGAAGGGGCAGCATTTTGCCCTTTCTGGAGCAGATGCCCTAGTTGTGGCTTTGTTTTCTCTGTATGCAGTGTTTCTGCCATAACTACCACTGTGGATTTATAAAACATCTTATCTATTGTCATATATTCTATAGAGCATACCTTTTGAACAAAGAATTCACTTAATAGTAAATTAAGCATATCAGCTATCTCATTGTCTTACTTTTCTTGTTGCTGAGATGGAATACCTAACATAAAAGTTAAAGGGGAAAGGCTTTATTTAGCTCACAGGTTGTAGAGAGTCAGTCTATAATTGGCTGGCTCCAAGGCAGGGTGGCATGGCAGGTGCTGTAGAGAAAAAGTAGTTCACAGAAGGCAGAAGGTAGCAAAGCAAGCAAAGGACAACCACAGCTCTTTCTATCCCTTATATTTTATCCAGGCTACTTAGGGCAGGCAGCACTCACACCCTTAATCCTAGCATTGAACCACAAATCAGTCCTAGCATCACATACTCTGGGTACAGCCACCTGTGAAAAAGTTCAACCTATGACTGCATGAAGCTTTGTGGGGATGTCTAGACACAACCCACAACAGCCATGCTTATGACATTCACTGGGTTTACCGCGCTTCTCTCCACATTAAGGCAGCTATCTTAATAGAATGGTGGAATGGCCTTATGAAGACTCAGTTATAGCACCAGCTAATTTATCTCAGTAGCAACACCCTTTAGGGCTGGGGCAAGGCTCAGCATCGTATGAATCACATGGGTATTTATAGCCAGGGCTTATGAATACAGGAATTAGAGGATAGATTTAGGAGTAGTACCATACACTGTTATTCTTACTGACCCACTTACAAAATTTTTGATTCGTTTTCCCATGACCTTGTGCTTTGCTGGTTTAACAGTCTTAGTTCCAAAGGAAAAATCCTTCCACCAGGAGACATAACAATGATTCCATTGAACTGGAAGTTAAGATTGCTGCCCAGTCATTTTGGACTCCTTATGCCTCTGAATCAATAGGCAAAGAAGGGGGTTACTGTTGCTGATGCAGTGATTAATTAGACTAATAAAGAAAAATTGGGCTACTCATTCACAAGGGGTATTAAGGGGGAATATGTCTGGAATATAAGAAATCCTTTAGGGAGTCTTTTAGTATTTCTATGCTTTACCAGTAAGTTCAGTGGAAAAGTACAACCCAATCTAGGCAGCACTGTTAATATTCTGGATCTTTCAGGAATGAACATAAAGAACCATAAATAACCACTTTTCTCTGAAATCAAAGAGAATAAAGGTAATAAGTGGTGAAAGGAAGTATTTATATGTATCAGCCAAGATCTCTTTATTAAAAAAATGAGGACTCATTAAAAAAATGAGGACTATAATTATCATGAATATTTCTTCCTGTTTTTGCTATGTATATTTTATATAAACATGTGTGTATGGCAAATATTTGTGTGTTCTTTCCTCTTATATTACTTCATGTAAATGAAGCACTAACTCAATATCATAGTATTAAGTATTATTAATTTTATATCATAATTTTTAAATTACAGGTTATCGAAAGAGTAAGTGTTATTCAAGGATGATATTTCCTCTTCTGGAGAAGGGAATACTGTGGATTTAGTTACACTAGGATACCTATATCATGCTTGGTAGTGTTATAGTTTGATTGAGACTGTCCCCCAAAAGCTTCATGCCTCTGGAGGTAAGATACTTGTAGATGATTGGGAAGTGCTATAATCATCAGTAGATTAACCCACTGATGGATGGATGTACTGAATGTACTGAATAGGAGCTGGAGCCTGGTCCGAAGAGGCAGGTGACCGAGGGCATGACCTGTAGGATAGATCTCTCTACTCCTTTCCTTTTTCACTCTCTGCTACCTCAACATTGTGACATAAATAGCTTTCCTCCATCAGACCTTTCCACCATGCTCTTTCTCCCTTGGAGCTGGTTGATCCTCCATGGACTGAGACCTGTGAAACTGAGCCAAAATAAACCTCTCCTCCTCTAAATTGTGTTGGCTAATGCATCCCCACAATAAGAAAGTGACTAAGACAGAAGAGATTATGATATTTTCATTAGGAGACTAAAAATTAGAGGAGGTATTTGGAAATGCCAAGTTGAAAGAGGACGGACTTGTGATGGTTAATATTATGTATCAACTTCAGTGACTAAAGAGTGCCCTGATTTGGGGTCAAATATTATTTTGGTTATTTCTGTAATGTTAATTTTGAATCTGTTAACATTTATATTGATAGTCTGAGGAAATCAGATTGCTGCCTCTAAAATTAGTAGGCTTAATCCAATCAATTAAAATACTGCATAAAATTAAAAGTTTGATATCCTCCAAGGAAGAGGGAATTCATTCCACCTGCTTTTGAGATGAGACATTTTTTTTTTCTGTCTTCAGACTCAAACTGAAACATCAATTCTTCCTGAGTGTAGAGCTTGCTAACCTTAGACTGAAACTATACCACTAGTTTTCCTGATTGTGCGGATTTGGATGTGGATGTGGATTTGGATGTGGATTTGGATTTGGATGTGGATGTGGATTTGGACTAGAGCTATACTATCAGCAATCTTGTTGTCCAGCTTGCTCACTGTAAATCTTGGGGTTGGCCAGCCTTCAAAATCATGTATCAAGGGCTGATTAGGGTTCCTGACTGACTGAATGGCAAGGGCTTAAACAAACAAGACAAGCAATATGCAGTTTGGGAGTTAGGAAGGTCAGAACTTTCTTGAAGCTAAGAAAAGGACTCTTCTGGATTGCCTACTTTTCACTGGATTTTCGTAACTTCAGAGGGAGTATAGGGAACTGAAGAGAGTAACTGAAGCAGAGGAGCATGAAAATGAGCAAGGCCTTGAGAGGGAAGAACAAAGGAAGGAAATTTTGCCAACTAAGAGAACTGTTTTCTCTCTAAGGTTGACAGTTACAGCACTAGAATGGGAGTGAGAATCAAGTGTTCTCAGCTGTAACTTTATCTTGCCCTCAGAGGTGTCACTGTGTCATGGACCAATATAAGTTTCCATGGTGACTGTTGGCATGGACAGTTATACTTTCTGCGTGCCAGCTGCCTGCTCTTTAGGCAAATCACCTAGGCCTGGGACAGACTCAGAAGTAAATATACAAAGGCAATTAATTCATTTTAAAGCCTGCTCAGTGCCACTTCCAAGTGATCTCCAACAATTACATTAATTGAATTTTGTGTGATCTGTCTGTCTGCTCTCTGTCTCTCTCTGTCTCTCTCTGTCTCTCTCTCTCTCTCTCTCTCTGTCTCTCACACACACACACACACACACACACACACATGCAGAAACAAACACAAATACACACTTTATAGTTGTTTTATTTCTCTGGAGAACCCTACCTAATACAACCTACTGATAATATTTGGAAATAAAACTCCAAGAAATCAGATTTAAAATTTATAAAACATAAATATTTACCACTTGCCACTCCAAGAGATTTTTAAAAAACTAACTCATTTTAAATTTTATTTCCATTCCTCTATTTAAAAGTTGTTAAAATTGAGAATGTCACTAGCAAAAACAATGATCTGTTAACAAACTGCAAATGATCAAATCAGTGTTAGAACAGTCACATAGTAAAACATTTTACAGCAGTTCATAGACACATCAATTTTTCTTTTAAAATTCACATTTCAGAAATAATGTTTTAAAGGATAGATTCTCTGATCAGTTGACAAATTTAAAAATCCACAGTGTAGTTAAATAGTTTAGAGAACTGAGTTTTGTGCTTAGAGAAAGAAGTTCCTGAACAGAGGAAAAAAATATAGGAAATTAAACAATCCTCACCTTTTTTAGGCACAGGTAATTCTTGTGTGTTCCATAAATAAATGTTCTACTGAAATGACACATTGTCATTTGGAGGCATTTGTAATTTCTGCTGCCATTATTGAATTATGCCTGACACAAAATTTTAGATAATCCCATAAATCAAAAATTTTTGAATATACTCTTGGCTAAACTTAATTTCTTAAGTGTTGAGATAACAGAGAAAATGACCCTATGTCTATTCCCCAAAAGAGAGAAAAAGAAAATAGAAGAAACCATAGATGAAAAGTACATTCAATAGTAATTTTGTGTCCTTTTCTATATTTGTCATCATGTACCTTTTGCAAATCATAAAGTATGGCCTTTATAATTATACAAATTTACAAGAGAGGATCACTTGGCTTCATGTCAATTCACAGAAAAGATAGGTTGCTTAGATAGATATAAACATTGCAAAATCAATAATAGAAGAGCTGCAAACAAAACACCCATTAACCATGTATAATATTTCCTATTGCAGAATAGTTTTACCATTGTACATTTCATTATCTATTGCTATGATTTTAGAATACATAACCTGAAAAAGTCAATGAAGACCTATTTGCAAACTTCCTAACCTGGGTCCTTTGTCTGCATATGTAAAGCTTGGAAAAATAAATGAAACGTATAAATGGAGTCTTATATTTAGGAACTTTTTCACCAAACTAAACCACAGGAAAGAAAGAATCCAAAAGGGTTCATCTGACAGATCTGAGTCAGTACAGTGATTTATAGCACTGGCTGTGATCAAGAGGGTAGCTGGACACTTGCCCTGGAGGATGTGAAAAGAATTGCTCTTCCGGCCGATGATGGAATGAGATGACTTTTAACTCTCTCCTAAAACTGTCCAGTGCTTAGAGATTTTAATTAGTTGTAGTCTGTGTACTTGTGCATTGGGGAAATAATTTAATAATTATTATTCAAACCCTCACAGTGCAATAGTATTATTACATAACAATTAAAATACAAATTACTCAGTAAATGTATTTTTAAGAATTTATTTTTGTCTTTTTGAGATAGCATTTCACTATGAAGTTCAGGCTGGCCTTGAACTCACTTTGTAGCCCAGGCTGGCCTCAAACTCACATTGATCCTCCTACCTCAGCCTCTTGAGTGCTGGGACTAATAAGCACGTGCCACCCTCTAGCCAATAAATATTAACACAACAAAATATTACTTTCGGTACTCAAATGCACAATTTCAGTATTTCATTAATTTTCCTTGAAATGCAATTTTTGTAGGCTATAAGGATTTAGAATGGCATTCATATATTTGAATTTTTTCAGCCATAGAAAAATAAAACACAGTCTTTTCAAGTCTATTGATCACCATCCATTTTCACTATTTCTTCCATAACTATTCAGTTGTTTCTGCTTCATTTTGTTTTGCCAGAGAAATCATTACCACTAACTACAATGACAAATTTTGTTCAACTGAAGTAGTTGTAATTTTAATATTCTATTATACTCTTCTTTTTTTCTCATCTTATCCTTTCATTATTTATAATACAAGGTTAATAATAAAATGGTTCTCCTTCAGAAATATATACCTGTATCTGGTAATCTAGTTAGTGTTTCTAAAAGTTAATAGGCGACCAAAAATACAATACAAACTTTCTTCAAGTTTCCAACAATATTATACTCTGAAATAATATTTTTACATATACTTAAATTTCTAAATCCAAGGTCCTGTAAGATTACTATCATATTCAACATGGATATTAATAATATGTTAATAAAATATCTTACCTGCACTATAAATGTCTATCAGAATCCCATCAGAAGTGAGGCTAATTTTCCTCTTAATACATTTTTGAATGGGTAGATTGGTTTATGGCATCTTTCATCTTTCCCTGACTACTTATTTCTGTGACACCTATGACCTCTAAATTTCTATCTTATTACAGTTGTTGGGTCGGCAATGAGAAGTTACCAGGAAACTCTACCAGGTGATGTCCAACAGGTGAAATGGAGCAGCTGACCAAGGACTTGTCCTGGGCTGAAACAGGTTGAATTGCACCAGGTTAAAACTCCAATGATCTTCTACTTCCATATCACAGATTATGTGTTTTTATTTACTGAAATAATTATAGTTTTCTCAAAGTTCTCAAAAGCATGCATCATTTGAAAAGATAAAAGAATACCTTATGACAAAGAATGAAATACTGATTTTAGAAAATGAGTACAACTTTTCTTTAAAGAAGTTTTAGTGTATTAAATGAGAAGGCTGAATGGTATATATTAGCTTGTGAATCTCTTAGAAGACTTCTTCATTGCCAGACAGTGGAAATTTTTTTTTACCTCAACTCATGACAACTTTCTCTTCATTTGGTCATTATATTTAAAACACAATTAATACTGCCATGAATAGTTAATTGAAAGCAGAATTGAGAATTTTGTCTTTCAAGATGTAAATTCTTGTCTTGGGTAGAAGACTTGATGTTGTTAACCTTCACAGTGCCTTCTATCCTCTAATTCTTTTTAATCATCATAAATACATAATGTTTGCTGGTGGGGAAAGTTGGTCCATGTGATTTTTCCACTGTAATAGAATTGTTATGAAGTAAGAAGAAAATTAAACTTTTTTGTAAGTCAAGGACAAATTCCTTCTCCTCCTGGTTTGGTAATTTCCTTCACAATTTTGAAATGATAATTTAAAAATTGAGGGAAAATTTCTCTATATTTCATATTGTGTTTTTATTAAGAGAAAAAATAGTCTTGAGGAAAAATTTCTGTATACACATTGCAGGTTAATTTGCAATTCATGTTATTAGTGACCGGCAGTTGTTGTCTATGTGGCAGTTTGTTGCCTCAATGATGAAAATTAGAATGAGGGCAAATCAAGTTAACGGAGTTACCCTCAAAAATAATTGTGGGTTTTCTTCCTTCCTCTGGTACCAAGCCCAGTGTGTGCGTGTGTGTGTGGGGGGATGGTAGTACATCAGAATCACCTTTGCTATTTCATTTTAGCATAAACTAAGGCATTGTATTTGGGGAGGGAGATGAAAGGACCACATTTGATTTTTGTACTTCCCTCCAGCAAATGAGCTTTGCTCCAGGAAGAAATGTTGGCTACAGTATATTTGAAATTAATTGAAAAAGTAAAAGATTTTAATGCTTTTTAATGTAAGGAAAATTGATTGTATTAAAATGCTTTCAGACATTACACTGCATTGTTTTATTTATTACTCTAACCCTGTATCAGAAACATAATTTCTATTCCAGTCATAATGATTTTCGTGGATTTTGGAAGTAGAAAAAGAACAAAAGCAGTCTACAAAAATTCTTCTGCACCATCTTTAAACAGAATAAAGCCTCATGATGAGTGAAATTATTTCAAAAGAGTAGACATTCTTCTTTTTTTCTCAGAAGGTAGAATTATCCAATTAAAGGTGTTTCTTAAACAATAAAAGATAGGTCATATTTTTCTAAGCTTTGTGTTTTGTCAAACTGAAGCATGAAATGTCAAGCATTTATAAGAAAATAGTCATAATTAAGTACGTTGAATCACAGAAATGTTTGAAACATAGGAATGGATTATCAGTTTAATTGAGAACCTAGCATGATATAGGAACTTCTGTACTCACTGTTAAAATGAAAAATTGGAAACATTATATTCCTTTAAGGAATTAATACAATTGATTCAAAATTTAAAGCACTTCTAATACAAAAGAAATTCCAGAACTGTATATGATAAACACAGACAAAAAATTACAGTTGTTATTTTTTCCATATTTTACTATTAAGAATTTTTTTTAAGACTCAGGTATTTAAAATGCAGGTTAAATATGTGTAAAATATTTAAATTCTGGTGGCTTAGCTCTATAGAGATACTTGGTCTGAGCACTGCATTTAAGGTATAGCAACAATTATAGGGTTTTAATAGCTTATGATGTGAAGTATCTTACACCTTAGTTTCTTTCTTTCTTTCTTTCTTTCTTTCTTTCTTTCTTTCTTTCTTTCTTTCTTTCTTTCTTTCTTTCTTTTTTTGAACTGGCAATTGAACTCAGGAGCTCATGCTTTTTTAGGCAGGCATGATGTCCCTGAGCTATATCCTCAGTCCTTCTATATACTTTCTACTAAAAATTATCTGATTCTATTTCTGATCACTGTTTGGATGTAAAGACATCATCTGAGGAGCAGAACCAGGCTGATCGCCAGTGGTGTATCCTGCTGTTAGCTCCCTTAGCGCTTAACATATAATAAGCAGGGCAACATGAGAGCATCTTCGTGTAATAGAGTATAGCTTTTATATAGCTACCCTTGCGTCTGTAATAGTGAAAGAGCTGAACACAGGTTGTGAAGCGAAATCCATAAAAGTTATTGTGACCAGTAGATTCGGACATGACCATATTGCTTCCTGGAATCCTACATACCTGAACTCAAATCTAAATGCCCAATAGTTATGTGATTTGGAAATGTACTTAATCTATTTGGGCTCAGTTTTGTTGTCTTCATCTATAAATTGAGAGCTGTCAGAGGTTTAAGAATATATACACATATATAAATTTATATTTAAAATATATATACATATAAGATGTATATTTACTCAAGATATATATGTACCTAACCACTTAAGTTCTCTCTCTCTGTCTCTCTCTCTCTCGCTATATATATATATATATTTGAACAGTTCTTGGCAGTCAGTAAATGTCATGTAAATATTAACTATCATTATATTGCCTTATCAGTTCTGTATCATATCTACTAATGAGTAACAAAATTAAATGATCAGATAGTTTTTTCTTTTCTCTGCTTTCCCTCTAAAAGTTCAAAGGTTGCAGCAAAACGACAATGTTCAGTTGCGTAAACACAGAAGGAGATGCCCTCAAGCAAAACGGTGATTTAATAGGCTAATAGCTTGCTGGCTGTAAAACTGGCTCTTTGTAGAACTAGCAGAGGGACTGTTAATGGACTTTTGTTGGAGATGATGGATTGATATTCCAGGGACAGCACTGATGACAGTCCTCAGAACCACTGCCTCTCACAGAGTACTGTGAAAACAGCAGCCCTGAGAAGAAATAATCTCACATAAATCAAAACAAGACTTTGTCTATGTTCGTTCACTGTGTTATCTCAGATTGTAGAGAAGTGCCTAGCAATGACAGAGGCTCAAAAACTATTCACAAGAGAACCGAATGGATGCAAACCATGACACTTGCTTTTAATGGGATTACTATTAAAAGCAAGACACAATGACATGCTTTCCTACTTCTTGATAGATTCTTGACCCTGAGAATGGAGGCAGGCAGGTCGGCAGAAAGGAGGAGCAGCACGTGAAAGGTATAGTGCAAATATTTTAAGAAGTCATGGATTCAGTGAAATATTCACGGACCATCTTGTGTGAAGAAAGTGGTACCGCATAACAATTAGGTTCATGCTCATGTGTCACATTTCAATTACAAATGAAATGATCTTGTTTAGCATCTGTCTAACTTTCTGTCTATGCTTAGATATTTTTCTCCCTGGCATTTAAAAAAAAATCTTTGACCTGTGGCTAAGTGTGATAAACAACTTCAGTGAAATCCTCAGCAAAAGTTACTTTTAAGCTTTCACTGACTAATCAGTGTGACATGAATCATTTCACAGGTGGGATTGATATGCATCATTACTTATAATTTACCTCACAGCCTCAGAGAGACGGTTAAAATAATATAATACCCTCAGAACTATGCCTGATTTAAGTCTAAATGCATGTTCTTTTCAATTCCCATAGCAAACACTTTTTTAAAACAGAACAATGTCCTTTCACAGCTTAATGGATGATTTCAGTAGGGGCCTACTCAATACATCCTGTAAGTTTTCTTAATTATTTTTGTAATGAAAGCTGAGAAGGTGTTAGTCATCCTTGGCTTAACCATGTTCAATCCATTCGTCTTTTCCAAGTATAGTAAAACAGGAAATAAACTCATAGTACCTTATTAATTAGTCAGACCTGATTTCTTAAGATGATTTCCATCATCTAACTTTGGCACTTCCAGCTATTAAGATGTCACCAACAGGCTATCACTGTTTTACAAAGCACATTACCACATTAGACCTGGTGCAAGAACTCTGGGTCCAGAAGGGAAAAAAATTAAAATATACAAATTAATCATGGCAGAAATACGTTAAAAACACCTATCTGTAACCATAGAAAACAATTAGGCCTAAGGTAATTAGTGTAACCATTCAGGTTCATTTTATTCCAAGGTACTCTGCTTCTGTGCTTGACTCTTCATGTAGAAAATGTACCTTAGCATTAGAACACTATTGAAGGTGGTATAACATCACCTGGCCCTGGAGCATGTAGGGTAAACTTTTACACGACTGCACAGTAACAAAAATTTACAGCTATAGGTAACACAGGATCTGACAAACACACTTGGTGTTTAAGGCTAACCAAATGATTGGAAAGCAATCATGGCCAGTGATCAAATATCTATCTGAGCACAGTGCTACCTGTTTGAGTTGTTAGAAAAGATTTCTCAATTTAAAATCTGTTCAGAAAACTTTTTTTCACATTTATCAGTTTCTTTTCACTTTTGTGCTAGACAGAGGCACTTTAAGAGCTATGAACTGCAGTTTCAGAAGTACAAGACATAGGAGTTTCAGCTGTTGTTGGTAAATACGGCAAAAAATAAACACAAAATCGGATTAAAAAGAAACTAAACAAAAGTAAGACAATTGCTCTAAATCTTGTAAAAATCACTGGTGTCTGTTGTGCACAATTTCTATGCTAAAAAAGAAAAATTAACAGCTATCACCCATCTACATCCAGACAAGTGAACACTACAGCTTTCCGATATTAAGGTACAATGGTTTCGCTATTTGGGGTTGTAAAGGTTTAAAAATACTGATGTTAGAAAGTACTTTCAGTGATTTTTGAGTAGTGCAGTATCTCAAAGTATATTGTACAAAGGTCCCAAACACTCAAAGAAACTAAAAGGTCGAAGAAAACAGGTTGTAAGAGTTAAGTAAAGTGTATAAAAATTAAAACACTAAAATATGAAAAAATAAACTGCATTCATTCATAGGATTCCAAAGACTCTTTCTTTTCCTTTTTTTTTTGTTTTTGTTTTTGTTTGTTTTCTTCTTCCTGGTCTTAGTTAGCTGCTACGTACTGCACCCGCCACAGCACGTTGGAAAGCAGGTCCTGGTACACACTAAGAAATATCCAACCAGGTAAATACAACAGGGTGATGAGGCCCATGAAATTGAGCGGGTAGTGGGAATAATCCCAGGAACAAGCCCCGCACGTGCGAAGTCCCAGACCCCAGGACAACTCCCAAGCGTAGATGAAGATCACGTAGATGGGCACCCGCTTCCAGGTGCCCCAACCACGGCTGTAGTGGAGGTGAAAGTAGAGCTTTTCCACCACAAAACTGCAGCTGCCATACATTAAGAAGGACCAAAGCGACGTGTGACCGCTGGTTGTCCCGTCCCCCTGCCCCAGCACATTAAAGAAGAAGGTAAAGAAGATCTCATCCAGAAAGCCGTGCATTCCGAAGAAAACAAAGCGGAGCAGGTCGGGTAGTCCTTGGCTAGGGGCTCCTCCAGCGCCCCTGGGACCCCGGGGTCTTCGCCTCCGGCCCTCAGCTGCCGCGCGGCCCCAGGCTCCAGGAGGAGGGGCGGGCAGCGCGCCCCAGCGCCGCTGTTGCAGCCGCCGCTGCCTGTGGTACCGCAGGCGCAGAAAGCGCTTCAGGAACACTTGGCCGTGGTAGAGCGCCAGCACGTACTGCAGCGCCAGGTCCAGCGCCCCCGGCGCCGCCGCGCCCCCTTGCCCGCCGCCCACGCTGAGCAGCAGCGCCTGGCCCGCCAGGGTCTGCAGCCCCACGTGGGCCGAGGGATACAGCAGGAAATTGAAGAGGAAGGCGCTGGGGCAGCGCGGCCGCTGCAGGTAGAGCTTCTCCAGGGCGAAGTGGGTGAGCGAGTGCAAGAGGCAGCGGTAGGGCGAGGAGAAGCCGAGCATCCGCAGGTCCGGGCTGCGAGCGAAGAGCTGCGCCGAGGACACCAGCACGTCCAGGGTGATCCCGTGCATCCCGTAGAAGTACAGGCGCATCCAGGCGGGCAGCGCGGTGCCCTCGCCAGGCGCTTCAGCGGGGGACAGCGGCTCCGGGCAGCGGGTGGCCGCCTCGCTGCCCTGCCCGCCGGGGGCCGCCAGACGCCGCGCCGCGCCGCCCCTCCGTGCCGGCGCCTCGCTGTCCACCTCGCTGCCCGCCATGGGCTCGGAGGCTACACGGCGCGCGGAGCCGCGGGGCCGAGCTACCGCTGCGGGTCCCCGGGGGGCGCGGGGAGTCCCGTCCCGGCCGCAGCTCCGCGGAGGCGGCGGGGGCTGGTGCGCTCGGGGTCACGCGCGGCGCCCGCCCGGAGGAGCCCCCAGCCGCGCCCTCCGCGCCAGCGCCCCGCGAGGTGTCCCCGGTCGGCGCCCGCGCTCACCCTGCGCGGCCTAAACGGCGTCGCGACGGGAGTGGGGAGGAAACGCCGGGGCCGCGAGGAGGACCGCGGAGACCGGATCGAGCCCCATCCCCTCCGCGGCGCAGCCCCGCCGCCTGTGCTGCAGGCTCTGGGCGCGTAACGCGAGCGGCGGCCGCCCTTCCCGCACCTCCCCGCCAGGCTCGACCTCTCCCGCCTTCGCAGCGCCCCCGCCACGCCCCGGCCTTGCGCGCCGGGCCTCGCGGGGGGCGGCCGGAGAAGGCCGGCTCGGCTCTTGGGCCCGAGCCCCGCGCCCCGCGCCCCTGTCCCCGGCCCTGCGGGGGGCGCTGGCTGGGCGGAGCCGCGGAGCGCAGCGGCACCTAACAGGTGTGACCGGCCGCGAGCTGCGGGCCATGCCCGGCGTGCGGGAGCCAGGCCTTGGCTGGCGGAGACCAATGGCCGGGTGCCCGGCCCGGAGGCTGGGCCCAGGACCAAACTATGGTGCGGTGCATTGAATGTTCCCATTCAGCGCCAGCTGTGTCCCACTCGCCTGGAGTGAGCCCGAGACTCCGCGCCTGCCCGCCCCCGCGTAACCTGCATTTGAAATGCTGCCTCCAGGCCTGATCTCCTTTTCCAATCTCTTCTAGTCGGGCTGCTCGAATGGCTCAGCTCATTCCGCGCCAAGGACGGAGATTCGAAGTCCTCCACAAGGAGAAAATGATATGAGGCCAGCAGAGTTGGGGTGTGCAGGACAGGAAATACATTGCTCTGGCCACTGCGGGTGGTCTCGGGTGGAGAACAGTCTGTGCACCTTCGCTCCAGCTGGCACACCTCAGAGCTGGTGTTCTCTTCTTGCAGATCTAGGTCATTCCAGAAATGCAGCGCGAAATAGAGGGTCAGGATTTTTCTTTTCCTGGCTTTTCTTTTTCCTTCCTCTCTTTCTCCTGCTCTCCGCCCTCCTTATTTTTCTGCTGGTAGCGAGGTTGGAGGGGTTTTAAAATGTTGGTAAAAATGACAATGACTTTTTTTTCTTTAAATTTTGAGTCAAGCTTGGAATTAGAAAAGGCCTTGGAGATAAACTATACCCGCTCACAAGCATGTACAAGCAGGAGTTAGTAAGGAGATCAGATATTTTACCTGGATAGAGGGTTTTATGGGGAATTTTCTTTTTCTGTGGGAGGATAAACATTCTCAAGCAGAGCCTCTATTTCTAAGGCGACTTCCTCCCAACTCCCGGCCCTTAGTTATTAAAATCCCTTCTGTTACAATCTCTGACAGGTGAACTTTTTTTTTTTTTTTTTTTGGTACCGGGGATCGAACTCACGACCTCGCACTTGCAAAGCAGGCACTTAAGCCACTGAGCTAAATCCCCAGCCCGACAGGTGAACTTTCTGTGAAGTAGGTAAAAGAGAAGTTGGAATTTGGTAAGAAGATTGTTTCAGTGATAAGACTGGTATGAAGTCAAAGGTCTGATTTTCTTTTTCCAGCTTCCTGAGCATGTTATTTGTCCGACCTCCTTTGGTAACAGCAACAAGTCCAGTCCGTGGGTGGAAGGTGTCACACCGGAGACAGAAGTGTCAGGTAGCTAGCTCATCAGACCTGTTGCCAAACAGAAACACAGCTAGATGTTCAAATGCCGGAGGAATAATGATGGAGAAAACCAATAATTGTAGTGAGATACAGCCTGTCTTTAAGAGTTACATCATCTATATGAAATGGTTTGAAAACAGTCCATACCTACTTATGGTCAATATTAATAATATATAACTATGATTGGATAGTAGTACACACAAGTGAAATATTTCTTTTGACTGTTTTATTCAGTAAACTCCAACCTGGACCCAGGGTATCATAGAGTAAAAACAAAGGCAGGAGACTGTCCCAGAACAACTGCTGGATGGAAAAGCACATTTCTAGGAAGTAGTTAGGTCTGCTGTCCTTTGGCTTCCTGTCTTAGGAGAGCTAAGTTCCAAAAACTGTGTTGCACAGAAGCTGCAAAAGCAGCCCGATTTTAGTACCTGTGCACACACAAAGGTGAGCCGCTACCTGTGCCCAAACTCTGTATTACCAGCAAAATCCTGTTTCTCCATAGGCTCTTCTGATAAGGAAGTGCACTGCAGGGTAAATACAGCGTATGAGAGGCACTCAGACATTGCAAGTTGATCTCCAATCTTTTTTAAATAGTTAAATTTCAAGAGTTCGAGTCTTGTGCTAATTCTAACTTTTCTTCAGACAGCAAGGAAAACTAGGGAAGTCAAATTTTATAGTCCTGTCTAGAATTCATTCCAGAGAGTTTATGAAAATCTTTTGAATTAAAAAAACTGAACTCATATATATTTTTTTATTTTTGATTTTTTAAATTTTATTTAAAGAGAAGAAAGAAAAAAAACAGAATAAAGGGTAGCAACAATAAAGAATTTCAAGGAAAAAAGGAAAAGAACAACAACAAAAAAACCTAAGAGATTATTACTTGACAAATTACATACTGACTTCTTGGAAATAGTTGCTCAAATTACAAAGTTAAAACATGTAAAGTAGACATTCAAACAGTGAGTCTATTAATAGTTCTGTTCCATGATCTGACCAAAAAAACAGCAATATGGTCATCCATCTTACCCACTCAAATATACATTCAATTATATCAAAAGGGTAAAATTAAACACAACAAAATAGAACAAAGCGGGTCACAAGAAAGCAATGTAAGGGACATAAATTCCAAAACTAGACAATCAGAGATATTCACTCTCTATCGTATTGATTCTTGTTTTCTTCCAAATAGTTGTCCATATTGTCACATACAGGGAATTCACATGAAACAACATAGTATGGAACTGATCTGAGCAGGACGAGGAGGGCATTTCAGGTCTTCAAAACCAGACAATAGGGAAGCCAAGAATGGCTGTCAGAGTGTCTCTCATTCTCCTCAAAACAGCTTTCCATACCTTCATGTGTGTTGAACTTAAACAAAAAACTAGCTAAGATCACTTTGAACAAAGAATGATAGTATTGCTGGATTTCACATCATGACATTACGGATTCAGCACTGGGTACTGTAGTGTCTCTTTTTCTTCAAAGTAGTTGTTCATTTCAACATGTGTTATATAGTTGGTTCTCATAAACTGTTTATAAGCTCTACACATGCATGAGTCTCTAAATGTATATCTATCCTTTTTGTATTAGAGGTAAAAACAAAACAAAGTAAGATAAAACAAAACAATTCCTAGAAAAGCATGAAGCAAAAAAGTCATATATAACCGCAATACAAGGTGATCTACAATGGTTACCATGATGTCTCAGCAGTATATAGCAACATTAATAAAAATGAAGCATTGGAGACATTATAAGACTTCAAAAGCAAGTAATAATCAAACCAGAGTGGGTATTTTAGTGAATCTTGTCATCTTCAGTGTATAATAGTGTGTATGTATGAAGTATGCTAAATCGTTAAGGTAATATATAGTACAATAGTAACATGTTCTCTCTGTATCAGTGTAGCTCCTTGTTATATGGGTTATTCTACTGAAATCCTTCAATATTCTTGACCCTTTTCTGAAATTTTTCCATTTTCCTTAGAAGTGATGCAAAATATAGACAGTTAAAGATCCAAAGTAGAAAGTGCAGCTATTACCTGCTTTTCTCAGTTCTTCTTTTATAATTTCATTGTGGCCTCTCCTACATTTCATCAGTGATAGACATTCATTTAACAAAAGGTAAAAAAATAGTATCTGATAAGGTACAAGAAAATTTATGATTTTTTATTGCTTTTAATTGTTTTCTCTCATTGCCTCATTTAAAAAATCAATTCTGAAAAGTTAGTTTAATGTATTATTTCATTTTGTATTGTTATAAAAAAAATACTGGAAGCTGGATAATTTGTAAAGAAAAGAAGTCTCTCCAGAGAGCAGTTTTCCCAGTGAACTAATTGCCTTTCACTAGGCTTACCTCTTACAAGCTTCAGTACCTCTAAATGCCCCACACTGTGATCAAGCTTCTAACAAATGAACCGTTAGAGGACCAATCACATCCAAACCATAGTACCCAGCATTGATGCCCACTTGTGTTTCTGTCCTATCTCACATCATTCTTTTTGTTTTGAGTGCTTCATTACTATATTTTCAAAACAATTCTCCTTACTTTAAAACTGCACAATGGCTTTAATGATTCGTGATAATTTTGTAATTAAAATGCTCACATCAGTTATGAATGTAAAAATCTCAAAGGCATTTTTTTGTGTTTATATTTTCTGTTGTAAGCAGCAAATATCAAGATAATTTCAATGAGTAACTTTTAAAGAGTTGATGGATGTGAGGTTGAGGGGACTGTAAGGAAGAAACAGACTGCAGTAGAGAAACAGCAATGCGAAGTTTGTTGGGTTTGGGACATTCAAAGAACATTTTGACATTATTCTGTGCAAAACATAGGCTTCTTCAGAGGCCAAGAAGCAACCTGAGTAACCACGTGTGTTGGAAGGTAGTAGTTGATGAGTCGTCAATGCTGACCTTACTGGGCGTAAGCTGGCTCCAGGCTGAGGTTAATCAGTGTGATCAGGAAGAGACTTGAGGATTAGTAGAAGGGTCTGGTCCTCCAGAGGACTGTGATCATCTTTAGCAAATTGTTCCATAGGTTTGACTTGTGATATTTCAGATGTACACAGTACACTTGAGGCCATTCATTCTACATTGGAAGGACCAATGGGAAATGCATAAATGTATACAGCACGTGCAGCATTAAGAAGAAAACTTGAAGGAAGCTCAGTAGGGCAAGGCTTTTTTTTTTTTTCTCTTTGAAAAATGGTTGAGAAATGGTTTAACTAAGTAGTTCAGGCTGGCCTTGAACTCATGGTATTCTTCCTGCCTCAGCCTCCCAAACTCTGGGCTTACAGTTGTGTGCCACCACATCCAGCAGAGTGAGGCATATATATTAAGTTTGGCTTACATATGCTTCCATGCATATTTGAATTTTGACTTAAAGTTTTCTCTGTACATAGTAAACTGTAATGTAACTTGACGTGGAAACATCATAAACTAGTCTTGTAGTAAGTAGCTGATTATCAACCAATAACACACTGCTTGACTGCTGCTT
>PVJX010012261.1:0-50899 GCA_004027295.1 Dolichotis patagonum
TTTTATTCTCTTTTAAATAAAAAAAAAAAAAAAGAATGAACAGGAATGCAGGCGAAGCCCCTGACATGCACGGGTGCTTTCTAAACCCACCTGTTTCCTCCTGCTCTGCAGCTGCTTGCTGCACACTTGGTTGGAAGGTTACCCATGAGGCCACCTGTCTGTGCACCTGCTCCACCAGTGCTACCCAGCCACAGGGCCCACCTGGACAGTGTGTTAGGAGTGCCTGATTCTCTACAAAGAGGGGTCTGGACGTGGTCTCGTGCTGTCCAGTTCAAGCCTGAGTTTCCAGAGGATACAAAGACTTCAAGACCCGTATGCCACCAGCTCACTGCTCCTCACTGCCCCCTGCCAAGGTTGGACCATCAGATTCTCCGGTCTATGTCTGCCTCCTGGACCCTGCTGGAACTGAACCTGGTTGTAAGATATATTTCATCCCACACGAGATTTACAGCTAAATGGTGCATTCAAAAGGGGCCAGTGGAGGAAAGCTTAATCAAAGGAACCACTGGCAAAGCCAAAGCTGTTACCAGTGCTAACCTTTCAGGGACAAGAGGAGGGAGAACTCAGCAGAGCTTGGGGACTAGGTGGCAGCAGGGTGGGAGTGCAGATGGGACTGACTTTGGGATCTCCCCAGTGGATGGGTGCGGCCCACTTCTAGGTGTGGCCCACTTCTAGGTGTGACTAGGTAGGTCATGGTAGTGTGACTTTGAAGCCTACTGCTGGTCCCTCATCTCTTTCTCCCTGCCATGGTTCCCTTACTCTGCTTCCCCGTCACCATGAACTGAACAGCTTTGCTCCGCCACACCCTTCCACCGTGATGCTCTTACCTTGGAACCAGTTGGCCACACACTTAGCTCCCTTAAAGCCTGAGCTAAATTAAATCTCTCCTCCTTTAAATTGCGGGTGGTGTCTGGCATTGTGTCCCAGTAATTGGGAAGCTGAGTATTTCAAGAAAATGATTGGTTGGGCTGCAGCTCCTCACAGAGGGATGCAGGCAGGACAGGGCAACCTTACAGAAGAGAGCACTACTTACTCTAAAGAGTCATTCTGAGCTGGCCTCATTGAGCTCCAAGTGAGGGCAAGGGCAGCTCGTTGCGCTCAGCAGCCAAGTGTACTTTTTACCTCTTGGTTAGGACTTGCAGGAGGACACAGCATGGTACTCCTGTTGAGAATCCCTCACCTTTGAGCCATGCATGCTCTGAAATGTGGAGAGTTACTCTTGACCCACAGGGGCCAGAGGCCAGAGATAAATGCTTCTCTGCTCCTTAGAAACAGCTCAAAAATATATTTCATATTCTGCCTTAAGAACTCAGATTCTAATCTCCCAACCTCTGGGGTTCAGACTCTGCAACTTTCACCACTTCTTGCAGTCCCTTTGTCCCGGTAGGTGACATTGTTCCCAGAATCTCTCTCATCCACCCAGTGTCCACTCCTTGTTCTATACATTTTAGACTCTGGAGAATGTAATGACCCACACTTCATAAATACCCCATCCAGGCCAGTTGAAAAGAGCCAGGGTCCCGACAGGAAACTGATGGAGAACTCAAACTGGAAAATTCAATAATTGTCTACAAGATTCACTTCTACAGGGACAAGCTATTCCTAACATCTGGGCATGGGGATCAAGCACCAGTATTCCACATTGGTGATTGGCCTGAAACTTGGACTTGACTTGGTTTTCTATGATTCTCTTCCAGTCTCACATTCCTATTTCTGATCATCATGCCCCAGAAAAGCTACTTACATGTTACTTTTCATCTCAAGGTCCGCTGCCCAGGTCACCAGCTACCTAAACTAGAAGTGCGACCTCTCAAATATTGCTCTACAGATTCCCAAAGATTCAGTCACTTCAGAGCTAATGAGTCTCTTCCAGCACACACTCAATGCCTGTCTCCCTCTCCTTCCATGCTTGCCCATTCCCTGACAGCAGTCTATCTGCCTTCTCTTCAGCACTTGGATCCATCCTTCCAAACAAATCCCTGGATCCCTATGCATGTACTCTCCCCTTCCTGAAATTGGAACATTGCTCTGTATTGGAGGCAGCAGGAGCAGTTAGGAGACTGTGGTAGTGGAGATGAGGAGAGATGGATGGAGATGAGAAATCTAGAGAAAGTGGAAATGCAATTGGTCCTCCAAATCGGACAGGTTCTGCATCCACAGATTAAATCAACCATAGACCAAAAATATCTGGAAAAAATTATCTATATGGAACATATACAGACAAGACCAGAATCTGGAGAGGAATTTCTAAATTGAAAGATCATAGTAATTCAGTTATTTTCGATTCTCTCTCTGACAAATTTCCACCTCTTTATATAACCTCTCCACATGCTTGGCCATTTTCCACCTGAGAGTTTGGTTATAGAACACTGTTGGTATGCTAAAAACGTATCCCCTTTTAGTTGAACTAACACAAGCAGAGTTTGGAAAATTTGATTTTGCCAAGAACTCTGTAGAAAACCAAATTATAGCAAAGACTTTGGGAAGTTACACCCTGGCTCGTTTCGGCAGTTTGCTAGGCATGGAGTTCCCTTACTTCCTGTTCTAAGCAGTACAAAGGTATTTATCCCTCTCTTCCAGTTTTCTGTCCTTTCATGATGATCTGCCTTCTGTTTCCAGATGAGGCAGGCGCAGCAGTTGTAATTGGACCATACACGGTGCCCTTCCGTAACCCACCATGAGAAACAGAAGCAGAGAACAAAGAAACTCAGTCTGGAAGTATTCAAGTACACATTCCACAAGTGGTTATAGGTAAAGCTCATGACACAGGACATGAAAGCCAATCCACAAACACAAAATCCTACACAATCATTCCAAACACAATCATTCCGAACAAATGTGACACAAAATGGAGGCTACCCCAGGCTCAGAAAAACAAGATCTCCATGACAAGAGGCTGAGGACAGAAACAGGGAAGGAGAGAGCACGAGCATAGACAGGAGAGCTGGAGAAGGATTGCTCATAGACTGGGTGTTAGGCCCCTGGTGGATGTCCCTTCCACACAACATTAGAGATGGTAGACTCTATTCTCGGAGAATGAAACCTTCCAAAATAAGCAGAAGAGAGAGTCTCGTCCCTTAAGTGTTGTATACAGACAAGACACCATGCATGACATTTAACTCACACGCTTCATTTCATGTTCCCCAGTCTTAAAGTAGAGGCCATTTTCCTTAGGAATCAAAGGAGCAAAATCAGAACATGAACAAGTCAAGTTGCTTGCTAGCCACCTTGAGTGTGAGTTTGCTTGTTTCTAAAGCTCCTGTTATTTTTATTAGTCTGTTTTATTCCCTGGACATACTTGGTTTCTCTCAACCTTCTGAAGTGTTGTTCATGTCACATTTTGGCTCAAACTGTATATGAGACATATGGCATCTCAAGAACATGAGCCATGGAACTGACAAAGTTAGGGCCAGGTGAGTCAAGAGCTGCTGCCACACCTGTGACTCTGTGGGGTTCAGGCATGAGTAAAGTGGAAAGTGTGTATCATTCCCATCAATTTTGACAAGCAGCAAGTTAACAGACTGCTGAATGAAATGCTAAACCCATCTTCCTTGATAAACAGATGTTCACAATAACCTAAAGAGCCAAGTTAGAATTGAGAGTTTATGGGTTTCTTAGGTTCTATACTAATGAGGCACTGAGGAGCCCCGCACTTATAACCACCTGCCTGACCCTTTTCTCCCCTTCCTAGGCCATATCTTTCCTTGCAAAGGGCCTTGAATATTTACACATTTCCATATTCTTCCCACATTGCATGAGCACAGCTACCCTTTGACTAATCTTCAAATCTAGAGTTGGGAGCAACCAAGGCAGAAGCCTGCGAGAATCTTAGAAGCAGATCAAGACTGTTGAAGGCAGTGAGTTTCTGAGCATGATCTAGAAGGGTATAAGCATATCCCTTTGACCAGCTGTCTTCTTGCTAAGGATGGCCCAAGTGGGACCCTCTAAAGTATGGGAGCCAGGGCAAAAGTCTAAGGTCAATGTTGGCTAGATCATTTAATATACATAATGCATAATATATATAATGCATATACATAAAGAGATAAATGAGCTCCATGAAGGCCCAGCAGGGTCTATATAGAGAAGCACAAACCAGAAGGTTAATCAGCTTGTCACAAAGTTCAAAACTCTCTCTCTCTCTCTCTCTCTCTCTCTCCCCATCACAGTGGGACCCTATAAATCAGAAGAAGGCGATGTCAGCCCCCCAGCACTGAGACGTGTCTCAGGCCAAAATGGACATAGTTCAAAATTCTAAGTGCCATCACAGGTGAAAGATTAAATGCAAAAAGCTAGAGCTGTCACTCATTTCTGAATAAACCAACAGAACCAGGCCATCATCAAATAGTACCATGAAGTAAGGTGAGAACAGAAAATGAAAAACGGGAAGGATAATTCCAGGCTTCTCTCCTTCTGGCAGAACCAAGGCTGCCAATCAACCTCTGCCCTGGTCAGGTGTGTTGCAAGAACACATTAAATCTGATCCCAGCGTGAAGAACAACAGGGATTTTAATCAGGACAGAGATGGGAAGACAGCAGGGATGGAGGGGCCCTGCTTGCTGAGCACATCCCCGCCCAAAGTCAGTTTAAAGTGAAGGAGAACTTAGTATTGTATGCAGATCTACCAGGGAAACTGGTACCCCAAGATGTTGTAAAGGAGGGGGGAGGAAGCAGAATGTATGAAGGTGTGTTACAAACATGTATCAGCTCTCCATGATGAATTAATCAGTGTGAACGTCCAACACATACTAACGGAAAAAACTGAGGGGGAAATGATGTTCTGCTAGACATGAAATCACTGATGGGGTGGAGAAGGGAGAAGAGGGGCTTGTAAGACAGATGACCTCCACGGTCAAGGTATTAGGGATCTAGAGGTCTCCAGGGTTTCTGCTACAGGAGTTCTCTCCCTAAAATACATATTCATTTCCTAAAATAGAACAAAATGAGTGTTACCATTGTGTTTAATGTATATTTGCATCTGGTTATTTATTTAGGAGAAGTCTGCATTTTGTACAAGGGTTTGTCTTTGTTCTTACGTTTTGTACTCTTATTAGTGTAGGTCTGAAGTATGCAATGATCACATTCACTGTAGGGAACTGATACACGTACATAACACATCTCAATTTCTTTTTGTTTCTCCTTCATTCCAGCCCCCCACTTTTATTTTTCCAGCATCAGATTCATTTCTTTATGAGACTTGATAAAGTTAATTGTCATATATATATAGATTGGAAACCAGACTAATATACCAAAGAACATTTAAAAGAAGTAAGACAATTGTACTGTCAAGACACACTTTTAGATATAATGTCCATGTTATACTAAAATGCCTCTCTCTCATTTTCTATTATGTTTTTTATTTTGTAATATATATGCATATATATGTATATATATTATATGTATATATATTTATGTAAGTGAAATGAAATGATGTGTTGTTTTAGCTTATGTGCCTGAGTTATTTCACTTAACATCACAACTCAAGGTTCATTCATTTTCCTACAAATACCTCAAGTTTAGTCTTCTTTTTTTTATTGTTGAAGAGAATAAAACCCAATGAGACAAAACAAAATAAAGTAAATCAAAACAAAGGGATAAATATGGTACATGACTTAAAAACAAAATACAAGGAGATCAATAATGGCTACCATGTCTCTTGTTATCTTCAATAGAATTGCCCATATCATCAGGCATAGTATAATTGAACAAAACAGTACAGAACAAAACCAATAAAAACAAAACATTGGAGATATTATAGGACTTCAAAAGAAGATAATAGTCCAACCAGAATGGGTATCGTAGTGTATCTTATTGTCTTCAAAGTAGTTGCCAATACCCTCAGACTTGATACTATCAAATAAAATGGAATAGAATAAAATCAGTCAAAACGAAACAGTGAAAGCAATACAGAGCTTCAAATCAAGCTAATAGGAAATCAAAAATGGTTACCATAATATGTCCTGCTAAATGAAATAGCTGTCCATGTCCTCAAATCTAATACAAATAGACAAACTGAAACAGAATAAAACCAAACTAAACAGAACAATGAAAACAATATGGGTTCCAAATCATGATAACAGATTAACAATGACCACTGACTTCCCTTTCTAGACAATTTCTCTTTATGGCAGGGTAGTATGTATTCTATTGCATATAAATATCACATTTTCTTTTTTGTTTGTTTGTTTTATGGAAGAAAAGTAATACAAAATTTCAAAACAAAATAATGGAATAACATTGCTAATACACTGCAAATTGTTATCCTTAAGGTAGCTACTCAGAGTAGCTACTGAGCATTAATGTGAACATTAAAGTAATCTGAACATTAAAGTAATCTGAAGTAATCTGAACATTTAAAAAATCTCCAGTCAACACTAGCATGAACAAGGTTTTAAGAATGTGGATGACAATGCAACTCTGCCATCAAATCTAGGATTAAAGAATTCTCTGAGGAAAAAAAAAATGCGACTTAAACTTAGTAACTTTGGTGGTAGCTCTGATTTTGCCTGTTAACTACTTTATAAATTGGAGAGTGTTATGTAAACAGTTTTACCTCAGCTTCAGAAAGTGACCGTAAAAACATCAGACATCTGAAGGATGTTTTCCTCACATGAGATGAAGGGGAACCCAGAGCACTTGCAGGGTGATGTGATATATAAAGAGCATTAGTTTAGAGTGAGACAGGTCAGGATTCAAACATGGACTCTGCCATTTGCTAATTGTATAATTACAAACTTGAGGTAGACACAGTACTTATTTTGAAGGGTCTTACAAAAATTTAGATAAGACAATTTTAAAAGAAACTTCTGCAGTTCTTTCCATATGGTAGACACATAAATATTAACCCTTCATTTTTGTAGAATAAAATACTTCAGAGATTTTATTTGATTAATTCACTTAGGATATTTTTGTTTCCAGTCCTTCAAAATCAAAATAAATGAGGTCAAATTATAAAACCCAAATATATTATAATAACAATAAGATACATTAACACTTTATTTTTAGTAGTAGATAGAAACCTAGACAAAATGGAACATGAACAATACCATAAACCAAGCAGACCTGACAAGTATGTATAGAACACTACACCAATCGACATGATATGCATTTTTCTCAACCACACCTGGGAAATTCTTCAGGGTAGACTTTTCTTAGCCCATTTTGAAAATCTCAGGAAAACTTAAGAAAATATAAATCATAAAAATATTTTCTCTGATCACAATGAAATAAGGGTAGAAATCAATAACAGAAAGAAGATGAAAGTTTGCAAGTGTGTACAACTTACATTCTCAGACAATGTCTCAAAGAAGAAATCACAAGGGAACATGAAAAATGATTAGAGATTATTGAAAATGAAAAACACAATATATCATGGTGAATTGGATGAACACAGGAGTGTCCACAAGGAAATGTATAATTGTAAATATTACATTAAAAAAGAAGAAATATCTCAAACCAATAAACTAACTTTCCAACTTAACGAACTAGAAGGAAGAGTGAAATAAATCCAAAGCCAGCAGGAAATAGCAAAGATTAAAGCAAACATAAATAAAATAAAGAATACAAAACAGTAGAGAGAATCAACGAACCAAAAGTTAGTACTTTCAAAAGATTAACAAAACCCTTAACTACTCTCACAAAATAAAAAGAGAAATACATGAATAACGGATACAAAAAATTAGAAAATAACACTGTAGACCTTATGGAAATGAAGATTCTAAGAAGATACTATGAAGAACTGTATACCAACAAAGTAGAAAACCTAAATGTCATTGAAAAATCCCTAGAAAGATGTAAACTTTCTAAGCAGTAAAAATTTCAGTAGATCTGTAACAAAGATAATCAACCATTGGTCAAAAACCTGCCCCAAAAGAAAACTACACAACCAAGTACCTTCACAGCTAAATTCTGCCAACCATTTACGGAAAATAAAACACAAATCCTTTTTCAAAATCTTCTAAAAATTGAAGAAAATAAAAAGAAGCCATTGCAAGAAAAGAAAATTACAAATGGCTGTTTTGAATATGGATGCAAAAGCCTACAAACAAATGCTCACAGACTAAACACAGCAACCTATTAAAAGGATTATACACCATGACCATGGAGAATTTAGTCCAGGAATACAAGGACATTCATGTAAGAAAACTAATCAAAACAGCAAATTAATAGAACAAAGGAAAAGCTGGTGTGATCATCTCAAATGATGATAAGAACACATTTGGCAACATTCAACACAAATTCAGATTTCAAAACACTCAACCAACTAGTAAAGGAGAGGCATATTTCTTGATATGATAATAGCACATTTATGGAAAATCAACAGTATGAGCAGGAACTTGGGGGCCTGTTTTCACCATTACTACTTGTACTAGTAGTAATTGTATCAGAATTTCTAACCAGAAATATTAATAAGAAAAATAAATAAAAGATGTTTAATTGGAATAGAGTAAGTAACTACCTCTATTGCAGACAGTATAATCCTATATAGAGAAAATCCCAAAGAAGTCATAGGAAGGAACTAGGATTAACTAAACAGTCAGTAGAGTTTGAAGCCACACACTCAGCATGCAGAAATCAACTGTATTTCTATACACCGACAAGAGGAGACCAAGACAGAATGAAAGAAGTTCCATCTGCAATAGCATCAAAAAAACAGCTGTGGAACATATTTAACCAACAGGGTAAAAACCTGTGCACTGAAAATCGTACAAGGCATTGCTAAAAGAAATTAAAGAAAACATAAAAAAACAGTCTATGTTTGTGGGCACTTGATACTGTTACAATATCAGTAATATCCAAAGAGATACACAGATGTAGTATCCCTATCAAATTTTTTGGGGGGAAATGGAAATATCTAAAATTCACATGATTTTTTCAAAGGGTCCAAAATAACTATAACAATTTTTAAAAGAACCAAGTTGGAGAACTAATAGTTCCAAATATTAAAACTTACTAAGAGCCACAGTAATAAAATATATTTCAGTAATAGCATAGTGGTAGACATATATAACAAAGGAATAAAACCATGAATCCAAAAATAGTTCCATTCATCAATCATGAGAGTACTCAGTACGTTCAAAGGATACAGAGTAGTTTCTTCAACAGATTATGCTCAGAAGAGTAAAATTGAAGCACTGCCTTGCCCTGTATTAAAAAATTAGCCCAAAATGGATCAAAAGGACCTAAATTTATGAGCTTGACAGCAAAAACACAAGTGACCATAAAGTAGGTAAATTTGACTTTATCAAAAGCAAAAAGTTGAATGTTTCAAAAGACATTATCAAGAAAATACAGGGAAAGACAACTTACAGAATGAGATCTATATCATATATATAATATTTATATATAACATATATAATATATATAAAGTATATGTATAATAATAATGTAATATATACAAAATTCCATGGATCAAAACAAACTATAATCTAAAAATACACAAAGGATGAAAACCTCTGTATATTTTTAGTGACAGTATAAAACTATGCAGCCACTGTGGAAGACAGGTCAACAGTTACTCAAAAGTTAAACTTAGAATTACCAAATGGGCCTGCAGTTCCACCCTGAGAAGCACCAAAGAGAATTCTATATGTGGTCAAACCTCTCAGTCCTACCTCTTTGTCCAGCTGCCCAGTGGCTGCCAGTCTGAGCTATGGAGCCTACCAGCTCTGTACAAGTGAACCTTGGGAAGACCTCACCCAAGTCCATGCTACACACTTCTTGCTTCCTGCCCTGGAACTTCTTTGGTGCCAATGGGACCCTTGTGGTAAATGCAGGGCTCACATGTGTACAACCAGGAAATAATGAGGAATCAAATATAAGAGGTTGCCTTTGGTCAGCAGAAAATGGAAGCTACACATGAGAACGCCACAGAATGTTTTGTTGAGATACAACACCAATCACTTGTAATAATGGCAAACTCAATGGCTCATCTTTGTACTGTCTTTCCTTCTGTCTCTGATTTTGCTAGGGATCCAAATTAAAACAACTCTGGAATGTTTTACCCAGGTACATGAGCAAAAATATGAAACTATAATAAAGATACTTTTCAGGTATGTAATGATACAATAAGGAGGAAGGAAGGGAAGGAGGGAGGGAAGGGGGGAGGAAGGAAGAGATATGAAACCACAGAAAACCAAAACTAAATCTAATTCAGGAAACTGATCAGTTTAAATTGCAGGATAATAGCTGTGTAGCAGATTCAAAGAACAAACAGCCTAGTTCAGGAGACCCCAGCCACTATCTCACCCACCTTGCAGCCCAGGGCCTGTTAGGAACTGGCCTGAGCAGCAGCAGTGAGTGGCCGTGAACTAGTGAAACTTCATCTGTATTTACAGCTGCACTCATTGCCGGCACTGCCACTCTGTCTCCCATTAGATCAGCAGGGGCAAACTCTCACGGAGATGCGAACCTTACTGCAAACTGCGCAGGCGAGGCATCACTGTTGCATTCTAATGTGATAATAATAGAAATAAAGAGTACAATTTAATAATAATAGGAATGAAGTGCCCAAAAAATGTAATGCACTTGAGTCATCCTGAAATCATCTCCTCCAACTCCATTAATGAGAAAAGTGTCTTCCAGGAAACCACTCCCTGATGCCAGAAAGAGACTACTGCTGTACACTGAACTTGCAAGAGACACCACTTGCATGGGAGGGGGTGAGGATGATAATTTAAGTTTCTCATATGTATGAGCATTGGGAGAGAAAATAACCATACACAGGAAACTGACAGGTGCAATGATAACATTCAAAGATGTGTACACAGAAAAGAACCTAAGTGAAAAATAATTATTTACTCCCCCACATTTCCAAGAAAGGAAATAAAATCATAGAAAAAGTATGGCCCACTAGTGAACAATATTTAGACAGCCATAATAATATAAATTTTTATGACTGATTCCTTTAAACACACAGCTGTATTGGTAGGCTAGGAAAAGTTTATGTGCAGGGAGAAGCTAATTCATCACTTATCACACAAAAGAAGACAGTAGAAAATATTTAAATTGATAAATCAACAGGACGCAGCAGTAACAATAAGCACTCAGTTAATGAGCGGAATGCTGCTAGGGGCAGCACATGCGGTATAGCAGAGAAGGGACTGAAAACAGAAGATCATTTTATTTTCTCCAGGGGTCTTTACATTCTACTGAGCTATATTGAATTTCATGTTTCATTTAATAATATCTGCCCCATTGCATCACATTCTCGTGACTGTGTTGAAGACAGGATACAGGCTAGAGGTGTGACTCAGTGGGGGAACACTGCCCTACCACCAAGAGGCTCTAGGTCTGGCCATTTACAGCCTCTTTAAAACCTCAATCTCAGATCTCACTGAAACCTCTTCTTGTCTCTAGCTGTGTCTCAGCTAAGGATGCTAAAGAAAGAAGAAAACACATTGGCAATTCCACTGCTTTCCATACAAATTAGGAAGAGGAGATCACAATAATGGAGTACATCATTACACTATCATGGTCGTCTCTTAGGTGACATTGCTTGGCTTTGGGTATTGACCACATCTAGCAGCTCAGTGCTCGTTTGCTCACAGGGCACTGGTTGGTCAGCTCGCCTGTTCCTGGGACCAACTACACAACATCAAGGGGAAATGATTTGTTTTTGTTCAAGATTTCTGGGGATTGGCTATGGGAAAGTCAAGGTCAGCCTTCTGTGGTGATCGCAACTCTCAGATCTTCCCCACAAATCATATCCAGGGGAGATCCATGGATGGGATTCAGGGCCAGAAAGTGAGTTTCTAAGAGCACTTTATCAAGCAGTGAGCTAGTTAGCTTTACTAGAGAGGGCAGTCCACTTGGAAGAGGACTTGGAAGAGGTCCAGCTGGGCAAGGCCTAAAGAAAGTATCTTCCCTGAGGTCTAGGGTGGGTTTCCTTTTGAGTTCTTAGTATTCCACAAGGGGTTGGGGTCTGTGATGCATAGAACGTTCTGCAACTAAGCGTCTCCACTCTCAGGGCAAGAGGAGAAATTTTTGATGGTGTGCAGATTTAGAACCAGTATAGCAGCCAAAACCCATGGGACATGGGTCAAAACTACCACGTAATGCATGTAAATTAGGTGTAATTAGTCACCAAGGTGTCTGTGCCCTTAGATGTGATCATGTGTGAACAGAAAGTGTAAGATTGGGTAGGAGGGGGGAATCTTTGAAGGGTTTGAAGTGTGGTTCTCAGGAAATCAGAAATCTACAGGCTAGGGAAATCCACAGCCCCTTTTTGGAATTGGCTCACAGGGCTCCACTGTAGTTTCCCAGTTCCAGCTCATTTCTGGCTAAGCACATATTTATCAGACTCAATCCATGATGGGCTGGCTCCAAGACAGAAGCAGCCTGGCAGAAGTGCCTGGTGAAAGAAAGATGCCCAACCAGTAGCAGCCAGGAAGTAGAGTAGAGAGCAGGGAAATGGCACCAAAAAGAAGAGACGAGGGACCACATACAGACCACAAATTCACACTTGCATAGCTCACCCAGTCATACCCAGAAGTGTACACTACTGATCTCCTAAGCAGGTCTCAAGTCAGTCAAGTAGACAACTCAGCTTAACTGCAAAACAGGACTCATACAATAATAAGCGCCCTCAGGAACATTCCCACCACCAGGTTCCCCTCTTCAGATCCACCTACCCCTACACTCTGGCCTCTCACTGCTATCCTAAGCTCAAGCAAGATGCCAGTAAGATGGCTTTAACTTGGCCACCTTCCCAGGTGCCTCTGAATTACCAGAAAGCCTGTACTTTTTCCATGCCCTAAGCCCACCTTGATCTCATCCCTTTCTCCTTTGCCAAAACCATCCCTGCACATCCTTTTCTCCCCTTCCTATAGGCACCATGATCTCTTCCCCAAACCCCACTAATTTCCCAGCTTCAAATTACAAAGGAGAGAGTAAAAGGGAAAGTGCAGATATAGATATTAGTTCTCCCCATTGGGCTTATGGTTCCTAAGATCTTTCAAGTTATTATAGAAAATGCAATAGAAAAGGAGGGTGATGTCAACAAAGCAGAAGGTAATGTCATGTAGTTAAGAGACCACCAAAAATAGAAATCTGTTTCCCTCTCTAAGAAGTTCTAATCCTTACTTACCTCCCTTGAAAATTAGACATACTAGTTGATTATTCGTTAAGTACATGGAATCCAAAATATTTCAGATTTAGGACTTCTGAGTTTTGGAACATTTTCAAATATAGTAAGATACTTTAGATATATGGGGTTGGAACTCAATTCTAAGCAAAAAAATTCATTTTAGGCAGTATTTTTATTGCACCTGCATTTTTTTTTACTGCAAGCAACACATGAGAATGGATGTGGAATTTTCCATTTGTAATAACATATTGGGACTCAACATACTATGGATTCTGGAGCACTTTGAATTTTCAATTTTTGGCATACAGATATTTAACCTCTACTTTAGAGGATCACTATAATGATTAAATGATAAATAAATCAAAGGATCTTAGAAAAGTATCTGGAACATGGTGAGCCCTATATGACTCATTATTTCTGCTAAACATTAGGAGGATCTTGGGAGATGAGTCTTGTCATCTTGTCAATTCTCTTTACACTGTGGAAGTTCTTAGCACCTATCATTTTCAGCTTTGAGGCTATAGTTATAATTCCAAGGCCAAAGCAAATTCTATTTAATGTCTCTTACACAGATTATTTAGAGATATGGGGATGAATACTGGAAGAAAGAGCTAGAAGAGGAGACAGCAGCTGTCTCTAGAGAGCAAGACCCGCAGCAGACTGCTGCTTTTCATTATAAGCCCATTAGGACTGTTTAACATTTCAAAGACTAGATCCATCCATTACTTTGATAAAATTAACTTTTAATTTTTAAATCAAACACTCAGAGACTATAAAACAGAATGCTATATGTTAATTAGTATCTATTTTGTTTTAAGAGTTCATGACAACTCTGGAAACAGTGATAGATCACACCCAAACATATCACCAAGTGGATATTGTAAAAACCCTTAAGTAATTCTTTAGTTATTTTCCCTTCCATCCTTTTTATTTCATAACCAAATAGAAAACAAGCCCTATTTTTTCGTATTAAAGAAAGGTCTCTAAAACTAAATCTTCAGTAGATGAGTACAATATTCCTTGGACTTTCAAGTTCACTCAGATTTAGGATGTTGTCCTGGTTACTTTTTACTCATCGCTGAGACAAAATACCTGATGCCCAAAGTTGGGAAAGGAAAGGTTTATTTCTTACAGTTTTGGGAGGTTCCAGTCCATACTCAGTTGGCTCCAAGGCAGGGTGGCATGGTGGGGCCACAGTTCATGGCGGCTGCAAACAGCAAGGTGGAAACCAGCAAGAGAGAGAGACACACCTTCTTCTTGCCTTTACATTGTATGCTGACTCCACCCCTAGGAGGGTGTAGCACTGAGACGATCAATCCAAGCCTTAGACAATGAACCAAGCACAAATGCACAATGCAAAGGCATGAGGCCTGGGGGCACCGACATAAACCATGACAGATGTGTTTACAGTACTAATATTTTTTCCCTCAGGCTGTTCACTGTTCATTGCTTCATGAATTACATACCATATTCCTGATGAAAATTTTTTTGCATGAAATCCGTGAGAATCCTGCACATTTCCCTGTACAGCATCAGGAGGCCACAACAACTTTCCAGAAATGAATGAATGAAATTCTAGTACTTTAATAAGTATTCAAGTCTATGTGCAAGATGAGAGAATTATGAATGTGGCAAACACAAGAGAGTCACACACAGTTCTAAGCCTCAATCCTGTGCAAGTGAGCAAGGGGAATGAATGACCCAGTGGTGCTGACTGCATCGCCTGGGCCGTTAGATTAAGAAGCAGTTGGCTCATTTAAACATGGTTCCACTTATCCTCTGAGCTACAGGCCCTACCACAGAGACTCACTGAGATTCATTTCTCCCTTGGGGTGAATGTGTTTCCTGAATCTTTCAGTTTCACTCGGTAATTTGCTTTTGTTTAATACCCCATTTTCAACCCTCCCTTTCCTACCTGATCAGTGAATGTTAAAACCCCACAGGTGGTCAACTTGGATTCTTTTCCCAGGAGACTCCGCAGTTTTGTCACCCAAATTCATATCTCAGGTGCCTCTGCCTCTTGGCTTCCTGAATGAACATATAAGGAAAGAGAGGATCTTGGCCCGAGATGAATACCGTCACTGTCAAAGGAATACCTCTCGCAGTGGAAGACATTGTTATGTCAATTATTTTCCTATCTTTGGGAAGTAGAATTTATTTCTAATAAAAGTCACCTATTGAAGTGTACAGTTGGGTGCATTTTAACCATCATATATTCTTGAGTAACAACTCTCACAATCAATAGAGAAAACATTTCCCTCACTCTAAAAAGTTTCACTGGGCCCATTAAGCCATAATTTTTGAGATAAAAAATAGATTTGCTTGCACAGAGGTGGAGAGGAAACATGTCACTGAAAGAATGGAGACAGGAGCTGGTCTGGACTGGGAATGAGAGTAACATTTTAATGGGCAGAGAAGAGAAGGATTCCAGTGGAAAAAGAGGATCTGCAAAGAGCAGTGATCCTGTTGTCAGGATGCTGAGACTGTCCTAGGTCCTTGATGTCCCAAAGACCTGAACAAGACACCCAAAAGTGAAAGTGAAAGCATCGATGTATTAGCAAAGTTACATTCCTCAGGGTGGGACCAGGCAGATGAGAACTCATGGCCCAGAAGAAGCCATGTGTCCCAGCCTACAAGAGGAGGCAGGAGGCACAGCCTCTACAGGAGGAGCAGCTCTCTGACCTGACACTCCCCCTTGCATCGGGGGCAAGTCTCCTTATTTTATTGGAGGGGGACTTTTTGTCCCTATGTGGATTTTTGAGGAACTGTCATGGTGCTAAAGCCCTTTGTGTGCAAGGTCAAAAACACAATGTAAATGAGGTTATGATTAGCTATATTTAGGTTTGGGTCACTTTCAGTTGTTTGGGATATTCTATAGGGCATGTCCCCAGATATGACAGTCATTACAAGTGGGTGTCCTTTGTGGTTTCTAGACGGTTTATCATGCCCCCACACTGAAGATGATAATACGAGCGCCCTCTTGGTCAGTGAGAACTGAGCACTCTCTGAGGTTTTGGGAAAGCCACCTTCTTTTTGTTTTAAAGAGAAAAAAGCCAGAAAAATCAATATGCAAATGAACCAAAAAAGCAAACAAAAAACAAACAAACACGTAACAACAGCAACAACAAAAAACAATAGCAATATAGGTTTTCAAAAGAAAATGATAGAAATTTAACAATGGTTGTTATACTGCATATCGTTATCTTCAGAATAGTTGCTCAGTTTACCAGATATAGGAATAAAACAAAATAATAAAATGGAACAAAACATTGGATTTCAAAAACAATACAGAAGGAAATCCCCCATGGTTGCTATAATGCATAATGTTATCCTCCAAATGGCTGCTCAGACTACCAGCTTTAGGTCTGCAAAGTCAAACAACACAAGCATTAAGTTATTTTTGTACATCAGTTACTATCACCCCAGCCTGAGTCCTCTGAATCAGCCACTGCTTATGGGGTTGAAGGGTTGCTGTTCTTGTCTCTCAGCCCATGTACCAGCTGGCACATGAGAAGGCATGGTTTGGTATCTTCATTCTCTCTCCACTTCCCCATGGCTGCCTCTGGCTCATGGGAAGGCATGGTTTGGCTCCTTGATTCTCTTCCTATTCCTCATGACTTCTACTTGGGGACCACCTTCTTTATCCCCTGCCCCACCTCCTACCTCAATTCCACTAACTGGAAACAAATGAAGGAGTCAGCAGTAAAAGACTAGGAAGTCGAGTTCATAGCACATCTTACTGCAGGACGGGGGAGCTGAAATTTATACTACACACAATTGGGACCTGTTGTGCTGAACCTGAAGCAATCAGTGGACCTAAATGATATATATTTACGACAAGCCTGTGATTGGGGTTGGGTAGTTATAATAGTAACCTCTCATTGAGAGAAAGGGAAGATCAATATTCCCTGAGTGGGCAAGTAAGACTTCAAGGAAGAGCAGGAATCTGGGCACTTGAGAAGTAACTGCTACTTATCCTGACACTCCTGAAGAACTTACCTTTTTTAAAGTCACTCTGAATCTCCCATTATCACTTAAAACCCAAGCCTCCCACCCACGCAAGGAGCTAACCATAGAAAGACCTGCTTCTTTGTCTCCAACTCATGCAGAGGAAAACTTTGCCCCAGTTCCTAGCTACACTGTACTGCATCCATCTATGAGTCTCCCAGCCAAGATAAGTATCCATGGTTTTGTCAGGACAGAGAGCACACGAAGCATCTGTAGTGCATCCTTTTTAAAAGGTCAAAGGCAAAGAGAAAAGAAAATCAACGGTGCCCTTACTCCTGAAGCAAAAGCATGGCAGTAGACTTAAGGCAACAAGAGGCCTGGCTAAGTGCACTTGATACAGTTTCCCAAATCCATATTAAATGCCTCTGACAGAACGAGATTCCTTTTTACTCTTTGGTTTGTTTTGCACTTTGTCTCATCGCTCTTGTCTGGAGGAGCCATTAGTAAGAGAAGAAAGCCATTTTGCTGACATAATAACCTCTGCAAGGTGTTCTGCAAGAATTGAGCATTATTGGCAGGAAAAATGTTTGCAGATTGTGCAGTGAACTCTAAGATGCAGGCCTTCTCTTGGACTGGCAGAGAGTGGACCTCCCCTTCCTCAGGCTGGCCTAGGGGTCAGAGCCACCGTCTTGACCTGGTGGCACATGGACAGCTGATCCAGGCCATGGAGGAAAAGCAGTGAGCAGACGGCCAAGGGACGCTGGGGAAATAGGTAGAGTGGAGGGAGACTAGAGACTGAGGAGACACGCAGACACCCAGGTGGTTCGATTCAGCAGCAGTTTGTTAACTAGTTCACTCTATGCAGTGTCCTCCAATCTTGGGGTTCATCAAGGGCATCTAGAGAGCAAAATCACCGCCCTCATGGAGCCTCCCGTGTGTCCATCCAAGCTGCTGGCTTGGAGACAAAATAATGGGAAAAGTAAACACTTGAATTTCACCATAGTATGGACTCTGTTTCTGACAAGGAGCTGGGCCTGTGTGCCTTTCCAGACACAGGTGACGTGAATACAGGGGACTCAACACATGACAATGTGACAAGGGCCAAGACCAGGGAAGGCACTACAAATAAATGGGAAAAGACCACCTTATGCCACGGCCTGAAAGTCCCCTGGGGAGCTGCGTTTTTGACTCTGTTTAATTTGGTAGACAGAAATCACTAAGATACTTTGTGTTGTTTTCTCAACCCTGCCCTAAATACACTTGGTTCTCCACCAGGTCTTTCTGACACTCCTAACTCATGTTAATGAGGGTTCTCTGGTGAAACAGAACAGATATCCATAGAGGAATATGTAAGAGGAATTATATTAGAGGAATTATAACAGTCTCACAGTCTCCTGTCTTCCAGCTGGAAAATGGACAGAGGATTATAATTCAGCCCAAATCTGAAGACTGAAGGCCCAAGGATTGTGTGTCTGAGGCCAGAAGATGCCCACTCCAGTTTAAAAGAGACCACTAACCCATCCCCCCTCTAGCCTTCTGTTCCACTGGTCTCTCCCATGGATTTTATGATGCCCACACATGGGCAAGAGTGTATCTTCTTTACCAGTCTCAAAAGGTGATCTTTCCCAGAAATGCCCTCACAAACACACTCAGGAATAATGGTCTAACAGTTATGTGGACACCGCTTAACCATAAAATGAACCGTCATGCCAATCCAGTATGGCTTACCTTAGAGGGGTCAACTCGGACCACAGAAACACCAGTGCATTTGGCCCTGCCCACATCTGGAAGTGTGGCCCATTCCCCCACAACCTTTTTTCCTTCTTCTTTCTTTTTTTTAATCCAGACATGATGAAAAAAGCAAATCAGCCTCTGGCCCAGAGAAGCCTCCACTCTCCACCATCATCCTGTCCCTAATGTCTTTTTAAAGCAAAAAGCCCGACACACACAAAGCCAATTCTAAACACCTCATTTGCTTCCCATTGTGAACTGGAATCAAAAGACATTGAGAAGTTAGCACAACTATAGAACATTTAAAACTGTTTTCCTTAATTGAATAGACAGGCAATTTCGATGTATAGAAGACACAGAAAATGATATAACACCACCTCTGAATCCATCCCAGAATTTGAACAGGTATTTATATTTCATCATGTTTGAGGCAGTTCTTTTTATAGAAAGACGTGAATCCATGACACTAGTATCTGAAGCTCCCAGGTGTTGGAACTAGTCCACATTATAGCTTCTGCATAAATCATACTCTCCATACAAGTATTTTTACTACAGTGTCTAAAACTGACAACCTTGTTAACAATCACAGTAGAAAAAATGAATTACTTTAAGTAGATTCATGCAAGGGAATATTATACTGCAAAGACAAGGAGCAAACTGTAGCTATACACATGATCTTGGAAGAACACGCCTAATATAATAAAGAGCAAAAGAAGACTAAACAGAAAACATACAATTGAATTCCATTTAAATCAAGTTCAGAAAGAAGCAAGCAAAGCCAACTTGCTGTTTAGGGTTATGCAATGAGGAAGTCAGGTGAGTGGCTAAGGGGAGCTCTGGCTGAATGATAAAGTGATGCGCAAGGGCTGCGGAGGGTGGTGGCTGGTTCACAAGGAGCTTCACCTCGTAACGGAGTTATCTGAAGACGTGCACTTTTGTGTGCACTTTTGTCCAAGTTTATTTCACAGAGCCAAAAGTATGCTGCCCTATTTGTATTTTAACTTGTATACTGATTATATTAAATTATACGTAGATTAGTGTACCCTGATTTCTTTTCATTCAAATTTATTAATTTATGCTTTCTCTGTTTACAACCTGATGATTTAATTCAGTCACTAGCAAGTTTTGCATGCAGAAGCCTCAGTTTGTTCTTCTATGCTCTTGCTGAGCAGAAGTTGTTTTATATTTGTTTCTTCCAGGACTGGTGGTGTCTGGAATCCCAGCACTCAGAAGGCTGAGGCAGGTAAATCACCACTAGTTCAAGGTCAGCCTGAGCTACATAGTGAGACCCTGTATCAAAAAACAAAACAAAACAAAGAAACAAACTTTCCACTTTGTAGGTTTGTTACAGTGATGGAAAGTTGCCTAAAGTGATGTAAGTTTCGATTTATGTGCGCTTCATCTGGAGTATTTAGATGTGGCAGAGAAGTTCTGTCTTCGTTTGGAGGATGGACCATCTGTTTCAGTTTGATGAACTGAATGGCTGGGTCCAGCTATGGGGCACAGGAGACGTGTTTGCCTTAGATTTGGTGGAATATGTGTATACAGCTCACAGTCACTTGTTCTAACCTCTTGGCTTTCAGAAGTATCTGCAGTGCACACCGCTGGCTCACCTGTCCGCCGACACAATAAGGGAATTAGGCGAGCAATGGAGCAGGAACCAAGTGTGAACTATGCGAGTACAAGGCTTGTCTTTCATCAGACATGCAACAGTGCAAGCAGAGTGTTCAGGTTTCACTGATATACAGTCAAGACGCACAAATCTTCACTGCACACCTGTAATCCCAGCACTTTGGGAGGCTGAAGCAGGAGGATCACTAGAACAAGGCCTGCCTGGGTAACTTAAAATAAAGAGATGGGGTATAGCTCTGTGGTAGAGAATTCTTGGATTTGATTCCCAGTACCACAATAAATAAATAAATAAATAAATAAATAAAAACAACTCCTGTGGTTTTAGGAAATATCTGAATGATAAAATGCATTTAGTCCCAAACATACTCTACACTTACATATGTTTTTCTGATAGAGTCATGCCAAATGGAATATTTAAGAATCCCTCTTAGTAGGTCACAGACTGATAGCAAGACTAAACAAGTGCAGCCATGTAGGAAGTCTCCCTTTTTACTAAGTCTAATTGTTAATTAAGACAAACAAATTGCAATCTAAGGGGCTGAATTACCTATCTTCTCTTCAGAAAATGTAACATTGGTGACCCAAGGATTTGGCACAGTGGAAGAGAATTTTTCTAGCCTGGGAAAGTCTCTGGATTTGGTACTGTGCTGAGAGAGAGACAGACAGACAGACAGACAGAGACAGAGACAGAGAGAGACAGAGAGACAGAGACAGAGAGACGGAGATATAGACAGAGAGACAGAGAGACACAGACAGAAACAGAGACAGAGAGAAGAGTAAGACAGTTTTGCATTCTTTTCCTCAAAGAGATATTCCTGATTATTTTAATTTTAGGTCCCCCAAAACCTGAACCTGTCCCTGTTCACTCATTAAAAGTTCCCACTAAAATCATCTCTTGTTCTTAGTAATTCTGCAGATGACCAGACAGAGAATGGCTCTCTGTGCCCTGAGTCACACAGCAAGTTAGTGGCAGTGTGAGCGGGTGAGTTCCCGCCTGTTTTCCTCTGTCTTGCAAGAGGTACTTCATTGCCTCTGCCCTCAAACCAAATGGACTTTGTGCTCTAGGCAGACTCAAATGCCATGTTGCCTCGCTGAAACGCAAATGCCACCTTGTCACTCCCTGCTTAAAGTATCTCAAAGACTCCTGCATGACTGCAGAATAAAGCCAGAACTCTTGTGCATAATATTGACCAGTTCATCCATCCAGGACTACCTTTGACAACTCCCCATCCATCAACCCATCCATCCATTCAACCATCCATCCCTCATGCCACGAATCTGTCAGACAGTAATATCTACGTGCCTTCTCCTGAATTCTCAGTGATTCCTCCTAAACACATTCTCCTACATCCTGCACTTACCAATGGGGAAACTGAGTCTCAAGTCAAGTGACTTGTTTAAGTTTAATGAACACCATTGGTTTCTTACATTGTATGCATTCCTTCTTTCTTTCTTCTTAAAATTACGGTCTTATTAAAATATCTACCCCTCGCCCACCCACCCCGCATCCCCAAATCTACCCTTGTATGGACAGCAACGATCTAAGGATCTAAGTCACATGTAGACAAACGTTTTCACTAAAGGAACACATAGTCAATATTTTAAACTAATTAATTCATACTCTTAACTGGGAAATAATATTTGCACAAATCTGTGGTGTACAGTGTGGAATTCTGGTACTTGCAGGTGTTCTATAATGTTTAGTGAGGATACCTAGTTTATCACTTCAAGTACAAGGTGTGATCCATAAATATTAAATATTTTTAAATTTATTGCAGTAAAAGACACTTTATTATGGATCCCTCTCAAAATCCCCCCCCCCTTGAACACATTTATCTTATCTTTCTTGCCACTTTTTTTGTTTTGTCTTTTTGAGACAGGGTCTCACTATGCAGTTCAGGCTTGCCTGGACTCACTTTGTAGCCCAGGCTGGTCTCAGACTTGCAATGATCCTCCTGCCTCAGCTTCCCAAGTGCTGGGATTACAGGCATGTGCCACCATGCCCGTCTTGTTCTTGCCACTTTCTGAAGCCATTCTAGGTGTTGTCTTTTCTGAGTGTCTTTAGCTGCACTGTCAAGGCTGCCTCGGTTCCTGCATCCACTCAAAATGTTTCCCTTTCATGGTCCTTTTGACTGTGGGCAAGACCCAGAAACATCACAGTGCCTGACCAGTGAATAGGTGGATGAAAACACTCATGTTTGTACCAGGCTGCCTTCCTTTGGACTGCACTGGGCAGCCACATTGACTGTGTTTGTTGATCGCACCTCATAAAGACACTCAGCAAAGAGGACTCCAGAACTGCCCCAGAAAGTGGCCAGAACAATGGGGGAAATGTTTGAAGCTGGGAGAGTATTTTGAGGGGGTTCACGTGTGTCTTTCATGTTTAACAATTTTTTCTTTAAGCATTCACTACATATTTTGATCATGCCTGGTATTTCTCAATTCTTTGTGATGAGAACATTCAAAAATCCTCTCTTCTGCCTATTGTGAATTATACAATATGGTATTATTAGCTATAATCACTCTTCTGTGTGCTAGTACGTTGGAACTTATTCCCCCAAGCTAAAAAGATTTAAATCCTGTCATTTACAGCAACACAATAGACCCGGAGATCATAATGTTAAGTGAAATAAGCCAGGCACGGAAAGACAAATAACTGCATGACTTCATCCATTTAGGGAATCTAAAAACAGCTGAACTCTTAGAAGAGGAGAGTAAAATAGTGGTTACCGGAGGAGAAGGAGGAGGAGAATGGGGAGAGATTGACTGACTATTACTAAATTAGCAAATATCATGGGTTTGTTAGTCATAATTTCTCTGTTTTCACTAAGCCATTTTGTCATTGTATCAAAAAGCAATCACAGAGCACAAAAACCAGTGGGTGTGACTGAACTTTTATGAACATTGAATTTTGAATATCATCTAATTTTGTCTGAAATGAAATCCTCTCTCAATTTTTGCAACCATTTATAATGTAAAGACCATTCATGGATGGCTTATTGGTCATGCAATAAAAGATGACAAGCTGGACATGGTCCCACAGGTTTTAGTTTGTCAACCCTTAGTCCAAGCCACTTAATGCCAAAGCAGGGAATAGCCACCTCCATGAGAAGAACTGATAGTGCCCACAACAGGCTTAGGAGAGTCTTTTCTCTTCCCCACTCAGGATGACCAGAAGGAAGCCCCAGTGCTGCTGACACCTCACTGGTTGACAGTGGCTGGTGAGTCAACCTGTTGGTAGCCATAGGAGTTGGAGATCTGTGGGGAGACTCAATGGAGACTCAAATAAAGCCCCCAAATCTTAAGTAGTGTGTTAGTTCAGATCGCCACAGGACCAGAATCGATAGGAGGTTCTCTTCCACAGACACACACACACGAAGTGGAGAGAAGAGAGGGGCAGGAAGAGAGAGAGTAGGGTGGAGAGAGGCTCAGAGTTTGAGGAATCAGCTCATGCAGTTGCACAGAGTAGCAAGTTCAACATTTGGGGAAGAAACTGGCAGGCTGGAGAGAGACCTGGGAAAGAGCCCATGCTGCAACTGAGTCCAAGAGTAGTCAGTCTGCTGGTGGAACTGCCTCTACCCCCAGGGACACCACTCTTTGTCTGAAGGCCTTAGATTGACAAATGGGACCCATCAGTGTTACAGAGGGTGCTGTGGTTTAAGTATGTTCCGCGAAAATTCATGAGTCAGAAACGTAATCCCCAAATTCACAAGTTGATAGTATTTGGAGATGGAGTTTTTTGAGGGTAATTAGGGTTAGATGAAGTCACGGCAGTGGGATCCCCTTGTTGCTATTAGTGGCTTTGTAGAAAGAAGAGAGAGGGGAGCTGGCACGCGTGACCCACCTCGCCTCTGATCCCCAGGCTATGATGCAGCAAGAAGCGCTCACCAGGTCTCCAGCTTGGCTTTGGTTCTCAGCCTCCAGAAGCGTGGGAAATGCATGTATAGTTTCCCCAGTCCGTGTTCTGTCACAGCAGCGCAAAGTGGCCTGACAAGCAGTAACCTACTTTGCTCAAAGTGCAAGAAAGGATTTGAATGTCAACTTCATGTAGAAATAGGAAGGAAGAAAGAAAAGAAGGAAGGGAAGGAGGGAGAAAGGGAGGGAGGGAGAGAGGAAGGAAGGAAAGAAGGAGGAAAGAAGGGAAGGAGGGAAGGGGAAGGAAGAAGGAAGGAAGGCCTTTAAAGCAACCTTCAGAGTTATTATACCTGTACCACGACCTAGCCAAGTGGGCATAAAATCACAGGTGTGTGTAACCTGATAGAACTAAGCTTCCTCGGGATCTCGGGGAGCAGGATTGGCAGGGAGGAAAGAGGCAGACAGCTCCCAGCCACTGCTGTCTCGGACCTGGTGCTCCTGGCTGGGTTCCCTCCCCTCCCCAGGTTGAACAGGCACAGGATAAGGTCAGCTCTCAGGCCTCACGCCAGCCACATCTCCGCAGAGCTCACTTTGAAAAGCTCAAGCAGAGACCTCCCTCCTGGATTTCAGGACCACTCAGCTGGCCTTTGCAAGAGCAGAGTGGCTGGATTTATCTCCTTCCTCCTGTCCCAAGAGGACTGGATCTGCTGAGCGAGGATCTGAGATTCACCTATGAAATGATCCTGACAGGAACAGAAGGCGGCAGCAGAAATCCTGCTGATACACTGCGCAATGTTCAATATTGATTTGGATTCCACAAGACCAATTAAAATGAAGTATTCCAATCAGTCACCAAACTTACCTGGCCCACAATGTGTTTACATTCACATGCCATCGAGCTTGAAGAATATCTCGTTTTAAAGTTTTATCTACATACGAGCTTCATTTTACTTATGCAAATAACAGCTCTGTTGCTATGTTCACGGTGACTCATTATCATCCTTTGCTGCACTGGAGGGAGCTGGCAGTTCAGTAGGCTTCCCCTTATGTTTAATTAGAGACTTTCTGTAAAGGCTACATTTCAGAGAAATCCATTGGGTAACAGCAATCAAGTGACAAGTGTAACACTGACACTGGATCCAGTGAAAAGACATCTTTGGAAGCTCTGCCTCTGACATCCTCAGAACTGCGCTGGGCTTTGCAAACCCTGGTGGCAAAATGAAATATTTCTTGGGATGTTCCCTTCACTCTATCACTGACATTTCAGGTTCTTCTGGTGACAAAGTTAGGATATTTAGTGGCACCCAAAGGGTGTCCGGGGTGCATTAAATACTGACTGTCTCCTCCAGAGGCCCCACATGGCAGACAGGATCTCTCCCTCAGTTAGTCCTTAAATCACTCTGAGCACCCCCGCCTGGGGAAGTCTTCTAGTGCTTTAGAAAATAAAAAGAAGATGTAGCGAGAAGCGAGCCTGTATTTCCGCTTGCCAATGGGGTTTTTAGTAATGTTCTGGGGAGACATCAGAATATATGGCCGAGGGACCAGTCAACCTACTGGGATTGGAGAAGCAGATGAGAGCGAAAGTCTCTGCCTCCTGGATAAAAGGAGAGTGCTGGCCCTGGGGCCCTGGAGAGGTGCCCAGTAGCACTGGGAGCACTTGGTCTGTGCTGCCTTATGTTGATCACATCAGGCACCTGCAAGCCAGGTCAGAGCAGCCCTGGGTTATCAGTGAGGGAATTAAAATGAGAGGGGTGACACATTCAGTGTCAGGTTCTTTCCTGGTACTGGGGATTGAACCCAGGGCCATCATCCTAAACTACATCTCTAGCCCATTTTTATTTTTTATTTTGAGGCAAGGTCTCAATAAGTTGCTAAATCACTCAGAATAGGCTTGAACTGCCAATCCTCCTGCCTCAGCCTCCCAGAATGCTGTGATTACCGACATGTACCACCATCCCCGGCTAGGTCTGAAACCTGCAGGCAAGCTTTCCTGCAGTCCTTGCAATGTAACTAGGAGGTGGATATCTTTATACCCATTTCAGAGATAAGAAAAATGAGGCTCACCCTTGTACCATTGAATTGGGCCACACAGTCTTTGCAGGGAAATAATTCAGCTGCATCCTTCACCAGGGCTAAGTCTAGTCATAGGTACCAGAAAGATGAAAGAATGGCCAAGCAAGCACTTGGAGGAGAGAGTATGACTAGCCCGCCCATTGAAAGAGTTGCCACGGCACCTTGGCAAATGAAAAGCTCCTGGCTTATCAGATTTTCAGAGTTGGCCGAAGGTCCTCAATCAGAAGGGTCTAGGGAGCTGAGAAGGAGACAGAGCTGACAGGTTGGTTGAAGACCTTGTCCGTAGAAAGAGGATGGTGGCTTCATCCCTCATCCTCTTTTGTCCCCTGGCTTCATGCAGTTTCTTGGGCTCTAATAAGCAGGTGGCAGGCCGGTCCCTGAGCTGACATGGATCACACACTCAGGTGCCTGGCACCATGCAAAGCGCTTTCTCCTTTCTGTCTCCCACTGCACTTGCCATGGTCTGTTGATCCCATTATGCAGATGTGAAACCCCAGTTCTGTGGGATAATGTTCATTCATTCAAAAAGAGCACATCTGGGAGCCCATTCACCTGCAAGTGCAGCTGGGTAAGTCTACAGTGCAGGGTCCTGCAGTCAGGACTGCGGTGCCAGACATCCTGGAATCTTAGGAACAGCTTTAGGCAACTTTGTGGGTATCTTTACAAGGAGTGATCAAAAATACAGTGAATGCTACAGCTGAGTGGGTGCCCCCCCACATGAAAGACAAGTTTGTAAAAACATGATAGCGTCCTCATCCACCTCATTCCTCAGATCCAGCACTGTGTGAATCCGGGTTCACCTCCAAAGTCAAAATGACCTAGAAAGGTAAAGGTTTTGAATCAACGCTGGAGGCCGAGGCAGGTACAACTAGAGACCCTCATGAAAGAAGACTCCAGGACTGCTTCAGACAGTGGCCAGAACAGTGGGATAAGTGCGCTCAACATGAGGGAGAGTGGTTTTAAGGAGAGCTTCACAACAATATGTCTTCTACTGTAATAATCTTTTTCTAATTGAAGCATTCATCACGTTTTTATTATCACACAAGTCCTTCCTACAATCCAGAAAGCCACTGTGCAGATTTCCTGATAGGGTGGTTGCTGTGTCCATCGAATAGAAAGTGGCCTGCCCCTCACCCACACAGCTCACTCTATAGCAGCCCCATTCCTCAGAGGTCAGTATCAATGGCTTCCTCTGGGAGACAGAGATGTACACAGCAAGCCAGAGGCTGCTTCATTGCAAGGAAGGAGACCCAGTTCAGGCCAGCCTAGGCCCTGAGAGGACCATCCTGGCCCATGCAACTCCAGGAATATAGGCCAAACCAGCCTTGGGAGAGGCAGGTTGAAAATGGGCCTCAGACTTTTCTAGAACCGTAAACTGGGCTCTCTGATTTTCTCTGCATTTTGTTTTCAGCCACACTTCCTGCTGCCTGGATTTCTACACAAGGCTGAAACATAGATGCCAAGACTTCCCAAGTATTGAAGTGTTTCTTCCTACCCAGGTAAACACATCACATGCATCCAGGGATGGCAATGCACACTTGTAATTCCAGCACTCTGAGAGAATGAGGCAGCAAGACTGCAAGTTCAAGCCCAGCCTGGGCAATTTAGTAACATAGCAAGATCCTAATTCAAAACTATTTTTAAAAAGATCTGAAGATGTAGCTCAGAGTAAAGGCCCTGGGCTTAAATTCCCAGTAAAGAAGAAGGAGAAGGGGTGGGGAGGGGAGGGGAGAACGTCGCAGGTTCAACTGTTTGAAGGGCAGAAACTGCAACCTTGTCGGGGTGACCCGTTCATCCCCAGGTAAACTGCACTGGGGTGGGGGATAAGCAATGGGATGAAGGCCGTGGTGGTCCCGTCATGGTCCAGAGACAGATTATTTCCCAAGCGGGAGCCTCTGTTCCTGGGGTACTGCCATCATCCTCCAACGCACAGAGCCTAGCATCTGCTACCTCCATGTCCCCCTAGACCAGTGGGACACCATCTTGAGCACAGGAGTGCCCTGACTATAAACTGCTGCCACTGCAGTGGGTACAGAAATGAGACAAGGATGTTTTCCAATAAAAATGTCCCCAGCTGACAAACGTGTCCATCACTTATGAATCTTACAGAAACTTGACACCCTTAGATGCGCATCTCCCCTCTCCCCAGCTTCTCCCCCACCAAGCATCTGGTGACCACCTCTAGACTCTGCTTCTATGAGGTGGACTTCTCCAGACTCCACACAAGGGAGACGGTGCAGGATTAGCACTGATCTTTCTGTGCCCGCCTTAGTTCTACTCTAACATACACAGAGCAAAGTATCAAACTGTGCCTTCAATATGCACAATTACCATTGGTCAACGAGAAATAATGACATGAGTAACAACTGACTGCAGTTCAGAATCAGGATGTTTGTCTTGGGGAGCTGCTGCACCCAGGAAACAGGACTGCATGCTTTCCGACCCTTCTGCCTTCCTCGCCCTGGCCTCCCATGCCCCAAGCCCTGTCTGCCTCTGTGTTTCCTACCCTCTCTCCTGTGTTTCAAATACAAATAAATAAATGTAAAAGGCGTAACAAGAAAACCTTACCTATTACCCCCAAAAACTTAAACAGCAGTCATTAAAGCCAACCTTACAGAGCAAAATCTAGATGAAGAGAGATGAGCCTTAAGTGTGGGTGAGATGCCAGTCCTGTTATACAAAGGGGGCTTCTCATAAGTACAAAAGTGCCTCTTTGTCCACAGGAGATATGTTTTAAGACCTTTCCCCACTGGATTCCTAAAGCCATGGACACTGCTGAGCCTGATATACACATATGCTATATGTCCGTGTTTTTCCCATGCATACACACCAATGAGAGAGATGAGCAGATACTACTAATTAAATAGAACAGTTACAACAATAGCTATATGCTCTATCAAAAGCTATGTGAGCTCTCTCTCTCTGTCTCTCTGTCTCTCTCTCTCTCTCTCTCTCTGTCTCTCTCTCTCTCTCTCTCTCTCTCTCTCTATATATATATATATATATATATATATATATATATATATATATATACCTTGTAAATGCTGCACTCTAGGAATATTTGAAGACTGTATGAATCACTGTCCCCTCACTGGGACACACCACTTGACATCCACAGCTTGCCTCACAGTTTCCCGTGGGTTTAGCTCCAAGTTGGTTGGCTCCAAGGCAGAAGAGCATAGCAGAAGGGCCTGACAGAGCACAGTTGCACATCTCATGGTAACCAGGAAGCAGAGAGGGAAGGGAGTGGCAGGGACAAGGATCCACCCCTCTAGGTCACACCCCCAGTGGCTCTGATCCACCAGGCCCTGCTGCCTAACACCACATTCAGCTCTGAACTCATCCATGGATGAATTCATTGGTGAGCATAGCACCCCCATGAATCTATCACCTACATGCATAAGAATTGGGGGGAATATTTTAGATCCATGCTATAACACAGACCACATTTGACCAGGGTAATTGACACCAAGGAAAGTGAAGTTACAAGCAAAAGAGGACTCCTGTGCTTGCGTGTCTTGGTCTAACACTGTATATTAGGTCATTCATACACACAAGGCCCTTTACACACATACATGAACATACACAGAGACACATGCATTCAGAGTTTTCTATGGAAAATGTTTCGGTTTGCAAACATACGGGTCTCATTCACTTCTGCCTCTGCACATGAAATTTGGAACACATCATTTTCTTTCTCTCATCCAGTTTTCTTACTATGAGGCAGTCTCAAATAGGAACGCTTGGAAATGTGCAAGGCGGCTTTAGGTTGTTTCTGTAACTTTGCAGAGTGTCTCTCAAAAATGGAATCAGAAGGGCCTTTGCCAGAAGACGGAAAGTCCAGCCAGCCATGCATCTCAACAGCACAGTGGTTGTCTTGTGGACTCTTGCTTCTCCCCCCATGCCCTGTAATGCTGGTCTCTGATCTTTCTAGGCCTGCCTTCTGCTGCATGATCACAGGCAGGACATCCCCTATCCGATGACTCCCTCTCTGCCTTCCTCCTTTCCTTGGACAAGGTCTGATGAAATACATGCTTTCTTCAGAATTCCCTAATTAGATGAAGGTAAACATTTATAGCTTTATAACAAGCAGTGTCGTTAATGCAAAAATGAGCATGGCATTCAAGACTAAAACTCCAGCAACGGGTTTGGGAAGATAGCATTCTGTGCTCATGGAGAAAGGAGCAAAACTGAGGAAGGTCTGAGGCTTAAGTCCTGGCTGCTGGGTGAGAATGCAGGCACATTATCACCAACCAAGGTTCCACCTCTCCCACAAATGGCTCATTCGTGGAGGCCCCGATTTGTATTTCTTGGCATGTGCTCCCTTCAAGGCCAGGAAGGTGTCCAGCTTACTTATGGAGTGTCACTTTGTTCCAGCACCTGAGATGTGACCAAAGAATGTGGTGAATGTTTAAACACAAAGTAAACCTTTGTATTATAATAAAAGATGCATTGCTATGAATACACCTCAAAGAAAGGGCCCTCACTGCAACCACACTTATCCCATCATTCTTTCCGCTTTCTGAAGCAGCTCTGGAAGACACTCTTTCCTGAGTGTCTTTTTGTGGCTGCCTCAATGTCCCGAATCAAATTAAAGTGTTTGTTGCAATTTCTGTCCAATGAAAACATCATGACTCTGTCCTCATCCTCCTTATTCACTGGAACTGTCATCATGAGACTTCTGGCACTTTCCCAAAGTCTAAATGACCATGAAAGGAAAATGTTTTGAATCAATTCAACCATCAAAGCAGCCACCACAGCACAACCAGACACTCACAAAAGAGGACCCCCAGACCTGCTTCAGAAAGAGGCAAGAACGATGGAATAAGTGTGCTCAAAATGAGAGTATTCTGAGAGGGATTCGTGACAATGTGGCTCCAACTGTGACAATTTTTAAAGTTTAAACACTCACCATATGTTTTGGAAGCACCCTACAAAGACAGCCAGAGAACTGAGTCACTTTCAGGCCCTGCAGAGACACCACTGTGAGCTATGAGCCAGGAGCATGGGCCACACCCGGTTCCGCACGCGCCTGCACAGAGAGGCGGGTGCACCTGCAGCAGAGTGCTCTTCTGGTGTGCAGGGCACCAGTCCTGGGCTCTGCTCCTTTTCCCCTGAGTGCTGGACACCCTTTCCACCTCACCAAGAGCACACTCTGCAGAGAACCCTCTTGTGCCTCTTCCTGTCTTCTAGACTCTTCTCTTCTCGGCAGTCATATTTGGTTGCATCCTTGGGCACTGACTGATTGCAAGGATGCCTGGAAAAGAGTTCCTGGCTTCTGTTGTGGGGACACAGATGCTTGGACATTTCCCAAGGCTGAAAATGTGTTCAACAGATGCTACAGAACCCCAGGTTCACATCTGCTGAGGATTCACCCAGATGGGCTGGAGGGTGTTGGAACAAGCGGTTCCTTACATTAGGTTCAGCTCAATGACAGCCCGAAAGTACTGAGTACTTTTGTGTTCCCTTCCTACTGCACCACTTTGTCTGACACCCATGGATGGTCACTTGGAGTGGATTTCTGGTACTTGTACCTCTCCCCATGCCCAGGAATTTCTTAGCACCCTATCTGTGTACTTTCAGAAGCTACTTCTACCCCCACCATCGAAGGGACCTGCAGAATGGAACATGGTGTCCTCTCTCTCAGCAGTGGCTCATATCTATTCAGCGATGCATGGACACCCATCATCACTGTCCAGTACCCAAGCATGTTGCCCACTCCTCAGAGACACTCCTGCCCATCCAGGAGTCTAAGCCTGTTCACTTCTTTACCCAGCCTATGGCAACCACTGCTGCTCTATGCAGCTGCATCTTCTGGGTAGTTTATATAAATGGAATCATACATTGTGTGACTTTTTGTGTCTTGTGTCTTCTACTTAGCATGGTGCTTTTGAGATTCACTCATGTTACAGCAGCTGTTTTTATTTCAACATATTGAATTAGTTTGCCATAGCAAAGTGCTACAGATTGAGAGCCTCAAACAACAGAAATGACTCATCTCACGGGCTTGGAATCCAGAAGCCAAGGTTAAAGTGTCAGCAAGTCAGTTTCTTTCCTCTCTCTCCTCTCTCTCTCTCTCTCTCTCTCTCTCTCTCTCTCTCTCTCTCTCTCTCTCTCTCTTTCTGATACTGGAGATGGAACTCAAATTGGTCTTCACCTGGAGCCACCTCACCAGCCTATTTGGTATTTATTATTCATTCATTCAACCAGGATTTCACTGAGACCAAGCTCAAACTTGTAATCTTCCTGCCTCAGCCTCCAGCCATGCTGGAATTACAGGTGTGGGCCACCAAGGTTGGTCTCTGAAGCCCCTCTCCTTATCTTAAAGAGAGGCATCATCTCCGTGTCTTCACATTATCTTCTGTCCTGTACATCTGTGTCTATATTTCCTTAGTTACATACAGACACCACTCATATTGAATCGGGGCTCACCCTAAGGACCTCGTTTTCACCTGGTAACCTCTGTGAAGACCCTGTCTCAAGGTAAGTATTGGGGGTTAGGATTTCAACATATGAGTTTTCTGGAGACACAAGGAAATCCATATAGTGCATAATTTTTTCACTAAAGATTAGAAAAAACCAAATGCTTGAAACACTAACAGCACATAGACACTGGTAGAATTTCACCCTTCCATTGCTTCAACTTGCATTTGGTGATTAACTGAAACCCAGAAGCATAAATGTTTCTCCATTTTCTTGTGTTCTTTAGACTCATCTCCTACCTCCTTCTTGCAACCCCTTTCTCGAATCACTTGGGCCTCCTTCTCCTGAAAGGTTCATTCCCAGTATGTCCTAATGAGACTCTTGTGTGCCACCTCCTTGCACACGGATAAAATACCCAAAGGCTCCTAATGGGCCATAGTGCCCAGCATAACCCCATCTGCCCCAAGACTTCTGCATATGCTTCAATCATCAACCTCTCAGCTTTTGTTTGTCTTAGTCCACAGAGACCTTCTGACCCATCTGGTCATTTTGAGCAATAACAACTTCAGTCAGCTCCATTAGTCCTTGAGGCTGTACGGCCTTTCCAGGGAAGTTGAGGTCCTCCCCAGCTAAAGTGTTACTGTGAAACATGACAATGATAGGGACTCTGGGACCTGGAGGTAGCTGAGACACCTTGTCCCCAAAGCAGGGATTCCTCTGCTTAAGGACACTGTGATCTAACTCATCCCAGATTTCATTCTTTTCCATTTTCCTTCTGCAAACACTTGAATTAAGATCCGCTGCATAAGAGGGGAACTCAGCCCAGTGAAAGCCTGAGGGCCCCTACACACAAGGGAGAACTCAGTGAGTGGTAGGAGGTAAGTCAGGAGCATCCCTTTGAGCCTCCCTCTACCCATTTGCCAAATGGGGTTAACTCTGTCCATCTACTTTACCCCAACAGCTCCAAAACATAAACACCAGTGCAGAAATGAAGGACTTTTTCCTATTACTTATTCATTTGGCCTTGTAATAAATGTCCAGTAGAGGATCACACTGAGGTGGAGCCCCAGGGAACTGTCACTGAGCTCGCCTTGCCTTCTCTAACCTCCTCCAAACCATTTTTCTTGCTTCCATGAAAGAAAGCCCAACGCTTCATTTAGCAAATTAACCTCAGACGTTAGAAATGATTTCTTCATAGCCATAGGGAGGCTGTCCGGGTTATGTCAAAGTCACATTCAGGGGGGGAGGCCAAAAGCCAATCTATTGGAAAAGCAATCTGGGTTTATCTGAGAAAGAGATTTATCCTTCAGAGAGCAGGAGGCAGGCTGAAGGACTGAGGAGAGCTCACAGATCAGTCCTCTTTTTACCCTCTGAACTGTGAGTCTGTGTTCCATCATTCTGAGTTCAGAGGGGCCAGTGCCTGTGCTAAGCAAAACAATAATCGTCTCATCTACAGTAAAACAGATGGAGTGGAAGGAATATGTTAACTGGTGCTGTAATGGGCAATTGCCTATATTCACAAGACGTCCAAGTCCTGTTTCCACGCTGTTCCATATGCTACATTAACTCCAGCCTCCGAGTAAGATTTTTACTCAGACGTGAAATAATTGTTCCTCTAACTACATGTGGCAACAGAGAAATGCCCAGTATTAATGCTGCCACATTCAAATCACCCTAACATGGACTGTGAGTGATCTCCCTAAATGACATGGCAAATCTTAAATGGACCATCACTTCCTGGCCCAAACTGAATTTAATCAAGGTTACAAATTAGTGCTCTGATGCCAGAAGAGTAATTGATGCTTCTCTGCATGCAGGAGTTCTGTACACTGCCAATTATATTTGTTACATGTACTAAGTGAAAGGAGAAGGTGCTTGGGTGAGTGAGGCTTTGGGAGAGGAAGAGAGCTGCTCTGATTACTCCAACTGCTTCTTACAGCTTCTTCCTGCAGCCGTGCCATCTGGCTCAACTACAAATTGCCTCACATTCTCTTCTGGAAGTTTCCCACCAGCTGCGGGACTTCGGTGGTATCCTGCATAGCTGCAACCATATTCGGGGATGCAATTCCTCTATACCAGGATATTTGAACTCATGTGCTACGTGTAAATAATTTCCAGAAGGTTTCTGGTTTGCAAGGGTGTTTCTCTGCCATGCTTTATGTTCACATCCTAGCAGCCCTGTGACATAGAACAGGGTTCTCAAACCAGCACTGGCATCTGGATCTCTGCTCACACAGCCTGATGGGTCCCACACTTCAGATTTTCTTTCATTCACTTCAGGACGGGGGCTGAGAACTTGCATATGGGACACATTTCTGGCCATGCTGAGTCTGTTGTCTAGGGACCACACTATGAGAACCGCGGAGGTCCTTTCTACCTCCATTTGGCATAAAATACAAGTGAGTCACAGAGAGCCAAGAGGACACTTCCAGGATCACATGCAATGTGAACTTGACTCCCAGAACCTCAGAACTTCACCTCCTGCTGAGCAGCGTGATGCTTCCCAGCACAGAATCTGGCTTTTCCCTTTCCTGTTTTCAGCTCAAATCTTATTCTTCTAGAGAAAAAAGGCAAAACTCAAATGAGGGCCACTGTGCCCACCCCAATCCTGTGCATCATTATCAGTCCATCGGAGCAGGCAGGGCCCTGTGTATATGGGATCCTTCACCTGCTCTAATTACATGCACAGAAACAACATCATTGTTTTTAGCCTTTTTGGCAACTCTCGATGTGTGGGGTTTTAACTTTCCTTATACCTCTCTTACAGAGCCATCCAGGCCACATGCCGTGTTTCTCTTTCGTGCTTTTACACCTGGACTCAACAAACAGCTTGTGTTATAGATTTTCCCCCTTCTTTCCTCTTCAGGGCCTCATAAAACAGTGCGCTGGGGGATGGGGGGGCTGTGCTAAGCCACTTAACATCTTGGACTGTCGCCAATTGTTTTTCTGAAACCCCAGTGCTGCGTTTCTCACTTTGGAGACCCCTTCTCAGTTTGGCTGCCGCTGCAGGCTCCTGTCATCTTCTGAACTCCAGTCACTTCCACTTTGCCAATCAAGTGCACTCTCTGGGCTGGAGCCAAGCAGACCCTCAGTTTCCTCTGATTGCCTTTTTTTACCCTCAGAGGAACGATATTGGCTGGCCAGTCAGAACGATGTCAGATGCCTCGGACTTCAAGGAAGGAGACTTCCCATTGATGTCAGCACGGAGGCCATTGTTTCTGTCACTTTTGCCTCACCCCAACTCTGGTCCACAGGTGATTCCTGAAGCCATGCATTCTGCCACATGCCTTCAGCTAGGGCTCACCAGCCAGCCCTGTAGCTCCCTTCCATTCTCCTCTGCCCGAGGCCTTCCAGGTCAAACACACACCGACCAGAGACCATGCAAACAAGCGGGAAGCCCTGGCCACACAGCTGCTCAGACAGGCCCCGAATAGAGTGGATGCCTTTGCATTCACACACACTTACATGCTTACACACATACCCACACACACATATATTTACACACACACACACTTACATGCACTCCCCTCTTCCACTGAAACAAGCCCACCATGATTTGTTGCACAGCTGGGCTTCTTTATAGATTTGTTTTGGGAGTAAAGATTTAGCCAGGTGTGGTGGTTACACACTGGTAACCCAAGTAGTCCGCAAGGCAAAGGCAGCAAGGCCAAAGGTTCAAGTCCAGCCTGAGCAACTTAGCAATTTAGAGAAAACTTGTCTCAAAATTTAAAAAAAATAGGACTACATTCAATTGGGAAAAAAATGACTTAATACAAGTTGGGGTTCAGAAGATGTTTGTTTATGCAAAAGTACAATGCCAACCAGTAGGTATATTTTCCTGCTCCCTCCTGCATTTTCTTCTCTTTTCTCTTTCTTCTCTTGTTTCTCTCCCTCTTTCCTTCTTCTTCAGGACTTTTAAAATATAATGCACTCTCCTCTTCTCCTCTTCTCCTCTCCTCTCTTCCTCCTCTTCTCTTTGTCTTCTCTTCCTCCCCCTTGTTTTCCTCCTCCATCTTCTTCTGTTCTCTTCCTCCTCATTCGCACTCGTATTCTCCTTTTGGACATCTTTTTAGATCACACTGCTTAATAAAGTACTTTTTTCATAAGTCAGTTGTTATTCATTCAAGGTAAGACAGCTTTTAAGAAGTTACTTGGAGAGACTTAAATTGTGTAATTCTGTGAGGTGACACGCAGTAACTAATCCCCTATAGTGGCCTAGGCTACAGAGTTTTTCCCCAAGTATCTTACAAAACGCCACTTCTTTTGCCACTCTTGTCAGCCAGTTTTCCTTCCAAGCTTCTGTCTGTCTACACTGTGCACAGGAGAAGATGCTATTACATTACCTTCTTTTCCCAATGAAATCAAATTAAGCTTTAAGGTCCTTTAGCAAGATAGTTTAGACCAGATGTCAGCCTGGCCCCACAACAACATTCAAGAGGCCTGGACAATGGGAGGCACCAACCATCCAGGACTCCAGAGCAGGGCCCTGGTCTCTAGTCCATCATGGTATACCTCTATGAGGTCCTTGGTCCAAGTAGAATTTCCCTATCCAGGCACCGTTACCGCTCAGAAACCCAATCCCACCATGCTGGCTCCTAGGTCCTACTTGGGTGCTTGGTAGCCATGGATTCTAAGATTCAAGCCACAAGCATCCCTATGTTACCCATCTTGGGAGTCGTGCCCACCTTGAGGACAATTCCCAGTGTAAAGCCACCAACCACCACCTCCACATTTCTGGTTCAGAAATCACCCTACTCCAAGTTTAGGGCCTTCCACTGCATACACCTATGTGACAATCCAGCTCTAGCCTTCTGTGAACCCTGCTTCCAAAGCAGATGCCTCCTCTCATCAGCGGCATCAGCTCAGATCAACAGACTGCAAAGCCCACTGGCCCGCTAAGCAGAAGAAATCTCACTCCTCCTTCAGTGAGAAGCTTTGGAGGAATGAAGGCAGAGTCCCCTTCCTATTCTACATGGTTAGGTAGCACCCTCTCCTGGGTGACATTTCTGAAAGGAGGAAAGGAGGAAAGGCTCCTTGTCAGAGATCCATCTCAGGGCTGTGACGGGGAGCACGTGGGTCACAGGTGGGCTCAGCACACCTCTCCTGCTGTGGTCTACTATCCGCCTTCCAGCATTCCTCTGGGGACATCCTGGGGACTCAGGGCAACATTTGTAGGGCCAAGGGGTAGTTGTGGAGCTGCTCTTCACTGCTCCACCCTCTACAGAGATTCATTTGTCCCCTCCCACACATAACCCCCCACCCCGGCTTCCCAGGCAGGTAGCAGATTTCAGTTTCCTTCCTGGATGCCACCGCAGAGCCATCAGCAGGAGTCTTGTGCTCTATATAAAGTTATACAATTCTTTCCCCTTTCCCACCAGACAACCCCCTGCACAAGGAAGGCCATGTGCCTTCCTCCTTCATCCCCTTGATGCCTGCACACACACACACACACACACATGCACGCGCGCATACACACATGCACACACATGGAAGGCATGTAGAAGATCCCAAGTAAACACTTAGATATCATCATATGCTCTCAAAAACACCCAAAATTGTGTCTATAAGAACACTCATTTTTTCCCCAAATTGTCACACTGCTGTGGCTCTGTCATGCCTTCTGTGCCCTGGTTATTTCTCTTTTTTCTTTTTTCTCATGTGCTGATGATCCTGAGTCCATCTCCCGGTGCTATAACAGCACCTGAGCCACAGTTCATAAAGAAGAGAGGTTTGTTTGGCTCACTAGTACCCAGGAGCATGACAGTGGCGTCTGGTGAGGCTCCAGCCCTGCATCCCATGTTGCATGGTGGCCAAAAGAACAGGAGAGAAACAGAGAGAAAATTAGCTCAAAACCTCTTTTTCTCTTCTGCAGTTCTAAGGATGTATAACTAGCAAGCTAGTTATACATTCTACCCAAGCACCTCTCCCAGCCCTTTTGCAAAAGTTTTCTTTTGAGATAAGTTCTTACTATGTCACCAAGGCTGGCCTCAAACTTGCGATTCTTTTGACTCAGCCTTTGGAATCGCTGGGATTATAGGTGGGCACTACCACACCTGACCCAAACTCACTTTCCTAACAAACCCAGTCTCTGGACAACTAACTCAGGTCTCATGGTAATGGCCATTGGTGGTAATTAATCCATGAAGGAGGTCAGAGGCCTCGTGCAGATCCCACTTCTTGACATTATGATGCTGAATTCATCCCAGAGTAAGCTTTGCAGAAGATATTGATAATCATAGTGTTTTGTTTTGTTTTGTTTTGTTTTGTTTTGTTTTGAGGGGAGTCATTTTATTTTTGCATAACCTCTCCTAAAAGTAATAGAGGACTTCACAACATGATTCTTGAAGGTGTGCAGTACAGGCAAAGGACAAGCATAGAAAAACCTGGAGATTTGTCAGTGGGAAAAATTCCTAACACCAAACCCCAGCCCTGTCCCCAGCCTTTGCAGGGGGTGGGAGCAAGAGATGTTCAATTGTGACATATTTTAATAAAGAATGCTAAATTATATGCTGGTGACATTAATAGCAATCAGGCTCTTGGAACATGGGATCTAATGGCTCATAAATGAGATGCAAGCTCATTTTTACAGACCCACTATAATAAACTAATTATTTTGGAACTCTCCAATTATGCATTTTTCAAAAGCTGAACTGCATTAAAAACATGTTATGGTTTTATAGATCTTGTCTGTAGGGAGAGACAAGCAGAGGGGGAGAGAGAGAAAGAGAGAGAGAATAGATAAAGAATAAGCCAGCTGCCAAATGACAAATGTAGTGGAGGAAGACAAAGGCCTGTCAGTTCCTCATCAATTACAGCTGGTCTCTAACCCACCAGAGAGCAAATCGCAGCAGCCATCACAGAGGGTTCTGTTAGAATTATGGAATCCACGATCTCCACTGATTTATTCAGCGCCTGGGGTACAGAAGGGTGTCAGTTGCTTCGGGATTAAGATTTCTCCTCTCAGAGCCATCCGGAGGCTGGGGGAGGGCCCGTCCATCTCAGAAATACTCAGGCTGCGAATCTCTGGGTAGAGGGAGACATCTGATGAACTGCCATGAAAGATAGGGGCTGCGGGTGAGCCCAGGAGGCCAGGGTGACACTGTAGGGACTACAAGGAGGGGCTGACAGACCACAGTCCGTGTCAGGTAATTAACGTCGGGGTCTGCTGAACCACAGGACCTTGCAGATGCTTCTGAAGAGCCCTTACCCCACCCCCTTTACCTGTGTGGAGAGGTGGGTTTGAATCCTACTTGCTTCTCATGGGACAGCCATATACATTGCTGGACCTTGGGTGACAGTGATAGGCATTCTTTGAAATTTATTTCTTTTCCCATTATAAAGCATTACATCCTCACTGTGAAACAGTGGCGGCACCAGTTCACAACAACCAGACCGTGTGAAAGATTGATTTCATTGCTTCCCTTTTTCTTTTCTGATTAATAACAGAGTCCAGCTTGGATGTAGCTCAGCAACAGACCATTCATGGAGTATGGGCAAGGCCCTGGGGTCAACTCCCAGTGCCAAAATAAATACATACATACATACATACATACATACATGCTTACATTCCAGGCACGCTGGCGCACGCATATAATCTGAGCACTCTCGCAGGCTGAGGCACAGAGATCACTACTTCCAGCCCCGTCTGAGAAATTTGGCTACTTAATGAGATCCTGTGTCAAAAAATAATTAAAAAGGGAAGAGGAATAAGAGATGGATGGCATGGAAGGGGTAGATGGTGACAAAAATTAAGCTGTGTCATGAACATGTCCAGTTCCCCATGATAAAGGTAATCACTATGTACTGCATCCATGTACTAATAATAGATGTTTGCTAGCTTAATATAAAACTACTTCATTTTAATCTGCATTTCAATCATCACTAACAAGATGAACGATTACGCATATTTTCTAGCCAGATAGGTTTCCTCTCTTATAAATTCCTACCCTCTGCACTTTGGTCAGCTATCTAACGGCATCTTAGCTTTGCTCATCGCTGCCTACAAGAAGAGCCCCAACCTGCCACACTCACGGATGAAGGCGCGGCCAGTTAGAAGCCAGACTGAGGAACCCATCTTCCTCTGCAGTATGGGACCAAAGATGCTGGGCCTTCGGTCTCTGCATCTCCAGCCACCAGCCTGCTAACTGGTGAGTGGATGGGTTAATTACCAGTCACAACTACAGCCTTTTGGTGCTAGATGTGTGGCACGCATTCTCCAGTTTATTTGTTTCTAAATATTTTTAGGTGAATCAGCATCTTACCTTGTTTTATCTCCTTTGTGTTTTATTTTTTCCTGCATCTAAACCGTGGAAATTTCCCCTAACCGAGGGCTTGTTAAATATGCAGTTCCATTTTCTGTTCTTTCCCCACTGTTTGCTGTTTTCCACTCCAATTTATTTCTCGTGTTCTTAATGGAAGTCAAGCAGCTGGATGAGACCACCGGTGTCTCCTTGGAACCCATGCTTAGGTAAACAGTCCCCTTCACCAGGGAGGGCGCCTGGGGAGGTGGCTCGTGGCACTGCATGTTTTCTTGCATCTGTAGCCAGTTGGCCTTCCAGAGAGAGTAATTTTAGCAGCAGACTGAGCTCCCCTCTGCCGGGGAGGATGTTGTAAACACCAGTCCTCTCCTCTCAGTATGGGGCTTCCTACTAAATGAGTTAATTTTCCTCCCCCCACCTGAGAAGCAGGCCGTGCAGAGTCTTTATTTACAAAGGTTAAACATTCCTTTAATTGGATTGCTGGCATTTAAGCCCCCACTCTCTCCCCTTTCTCTTTGTCCCTCTCATCCATACCTGGAGGAGAGCCTGAGAGAAATGCCAAGGGAAGGCTTCATTTTAATAAAGCAGAGATGAGGCGGGTCCCTTTGGAGACTTATGTTACAGCACTGAGCCACCACAAACTAATGAATTGGATCACAAAAGGTCCCCAGCCACCGGATTGTGGAGCCAAGGAAATGCGAGAAATTTCAGGTAGGCTGGGGGAAAGCAGGAGTTGGAAAATGTGTGGGCGGCCTGTTCTGGAAGCACCGTTTCCTTTCTCGAGAACAAGGTCACTGTCAGATGTACATGCGTAGTCTGACCCTCTGAAAACCGCCATGTGCCCACACTTTAACACGGAAAACACAGAAGACAGAGAACACCACTGGTTCCCTGCTGGCCAGTCTGGATTATAACAACAGGCACGCTGCTGCTGGGTCCCCACTCCTAAATAATTCCTGAGTTCCTTCCCACTGCTGCCCTCTCTGTGCCTCCTCTGTTTAGCTCAATCATTCTGGCAGTGCACAGAAACAGTGCATGACGATGTTGGCCAAAGAAAAGGTACAGAATAAGTCGAGATGTGTGTATTTCCATACTTCTGCCTGTGATGGCAAAGCCTAGTTGTCAGCTGGACTTAAATAAGAGACTCCAAGAATGGCGATTGGTTCATTGTGTGCTAGACTCATAAGTGTTTGTAGCACCACTGTGTTTGTAACTGAATGTGCTCTCGAGAAGTGGGGCCCAGTTAGAAGTAGGTCCCTGGAAGCCCACCTTTGGAAGGTATATCTCTAGCTGGAGTTCTTCCTCCGTGTTCTGCTTCTAATTGCTATGAGGTGAGCAATTTTCCTCTGCCAAACCTTTCCACCATGATTTTTCTGCTTTGGAGCCAACTGACCATAGACCCAATCTTCTGAAACCATGAGCCAAGTAAACCATTTCCTCCTTTAAATTATGAGTGTTGGGTATTTTTTCCCCAGTAATAGGAAAAAGTTGGCCAATACAATATATAAGACCAGTACACCATCTCGAAATGTCATAAGCTTAAATTCTTAAATTCCTTGTTTTCATGCTAAAACTAAGAAGTAAAACTCTTTTATTCCCTAAAATGGAGGAAGAAAAAAAATGCATGAAGATATATTTTTCAGAGGAAAATTAAAATAAAACAAAACAGTCTTAGAAATCAAATGTGTTCAGTAAGTGCTTGTGTGAGAAAGATGTGTTCCAGACACATTCTGTGTAGATACACAACAGACTCCATGATTTAGAGATCTAGAAATTAACCTTAGTAAAAAAAAAAAAATTAAAAAAAATAAATTAAAAAATAAAAAAAAATTTAGAAATTAACCTTAGTGGCTGCATACCCCACATCCTCCCAATGGACTGGATGCTTCCTGAGGGCTGAATCTCTCTTATTACTGGAGTGTGTGTGTGTGTGTGTGTTTGAATATTCTCAATATCTAGCACATTGTAGGCACTCAGTATATATTTGCTGAATGAATTTAAATAATTGATTTAAATTGTCCCAAATCCAAAGTAACATGGATAGTTAAACCACAGTCCTTATGTCCTTCAAGATCTTGTCAAGAATGTGATGGAAAACTCAGCTGGGATTTAAAAGTAACTGTTTAATGAAGAGCCTTATTATAGAGGTGGGGATACCAATAAGGGCTGGTGAAGCACTGTTTCTGTGACTGGAAAATCATGAGACTATTCATGAGAGTGGGGTTGAGCTGGGCTTGAAAAAGTTTGTGATGGGAACAGAAAAGAATCCAGAGGGAAAATAGCAGAAAACTGGAAGAAGCAAGCCTGTTCCACCTTTCCTCTGTACACTCAACTCCCGGCTGTACCTCCCTTTGCTAAATCTAACTGGCAGCCCAGGACCTGGAGGACAAGGTAGTTCCACTCAGGGAGATCAACTTCCCAGAAGACAGAGATGGGTAGAGAAAGGCAAAAGAAACCTGTGGGGAGAAACACAGAATAACCAACTTGGTGCTCCAGTCTTAGCTTCCTCCTATACTTACACCAAGGACGCTAAGAACTGTAATATAGTGGGATGGTCATCAAACTTTACCAGATTTCTTATGCATGAAGTCTCAAGTGTATGTACGTGAGTGTGTGTGTGTGTGTATGTGTGTGTGTGTGTGTGAAAGAGTGTGTGTGTGTGCTGCAGTCTTATCATTTGTACTTGTGACAAGTTTCCAGGTGACTTAGCACTGCTGGTGAAGATACACTTTGAAAATGATGGCACTAACTCACTTAAAAGCCCACTAACTTTGCCTTACTCCAAGTAACACAGTCATGTGGATACAAGGGACTAATGTGACATGATTTTCTGCAACACTTAACTGCTTTCCTGTTGCTGAGACACAATACCCACCCCCCACAACTGAAAGGAAGAGTCCTATTTTGGCTCACAGTTTCAGTCCATGGTTGGCTGGCTCAAAAGCAGAAACAGAACCACAGAACCATGTGAGAACATGGTGGAGGGAAGTTGCTCATCCCATAACAGTCAAGAAGTAGAAAGAAAAGGGAAGAACCAAGAACACTCTACCAGACGGTATGCTCAGCAACCGTCGACCGGGATCCAGCTCCTAACAGCATATTCAGCTACTGAACTCATCAGTGAATGAATCCACTGGTAAGCATAGCACCCCCATGCTCCAGTCACCTTCCACAAGCAAGATAATTTAAGGGTACATCGTCAATCTAAACCATAATAGGTACATCAGGACAATCCAATGTCTCTAGAGTGATATGTCTGTGACAGACAAATCAGCACAGGTCCCAGGGAAGTCTGGGGGGTGTATTGCTGCTCATGCCCATGTAAAAGCCACCAGCTTAATTATCTTTATTTAAAAGAACAGGAGGAAAAAGTTGTAGATCAACAACTGCATATCAAGTACTGGAGGCATTAATGTCCCCTGATTTGCTCTAGCAAAGCCACTATATCTGTAACAGTAGCTGTAATTAGAGTTTCTACTTTGTTTTCATGATAAATAACAGGCATTCTGTGATATCTTTCTACTTCCTCTGTAGGCCTTAGGAATTAATTCAATGGATGTATGAGAAGCATCATCTTGCACCATTTGAACTTTGTATGATGGCAGCAATCTCTTGTTATTTCCCAGAGTTTTGATATTGCTCTTGTTTTACTGTCCTGGAAATTCCAAATGCCTTCTTTTCTTTCTTCCTTTCACATTAACCTTCACTAACTCTGTGGGTCAGGAAACCCATATAGGAATTCTATAGTTATTTAGTGTAAATAATTAATTTAATTATTCATTCTAATTATTCGCTCCCATGGAATAAAATTATATAAGTCATTCCTTTGCCAAGATCTCATTGTGTACAGACTATAATATTTTACCTCATGAGTTTGAACTTAATCATCAAAACAACCCAATGAAAATGTGTAAAACTTGAACATTTTGAAAAAAAAGATACTATGAATAATGAGTTGTTCATGGAAAAGTAATGTTTTAAAACCATAATAAGACATCATTACACACCCATTTGAATGACTAAAATTGTAAAGATTGGCAACATCAAATATTGTTAAAATGTGAAGCAGCTACTCCTCTTGGTGAGGGTATCCATATCCAACTTGGATAACTAGCATTTTTTTAAATAAAATTAGCATTTCTATATTCCATGACCCAGCAATCTCATTTCTATCTGCCACAAACAAATGAAAGTATAAGACCACTCAAAGCTCTATAAAAATATTCATAACAGACTATTTCATAATAATCAAAACTTAGAACAACCCAGATGTTTTGTGACAGAAAAAAAATAGACTCTGTCCCTGGAAACTCCACTGCTTTCTAAGATAAAGCACAAGTGTTCATCAATAGGAAAATTGTCATAAAAATTGTGGTTTTCACACATTATTCAACAATAAAAAATAACACTGGTGCCTATAAACTACAAAGATAAACATTAACATTGTGTTGAAAAATAAGCTTGCCAGATCAGATTATATTCTGTATGATGTACAGCCAGCCCTTGGTGTCCAAGGCTTACACACTTATGTATTCACTAACCTAAATGCAAAAAATTACATCTATATTAAAGACACATAAAGGTTATCATTATTCCAAAACAATGCAGTATAACACTTACTTACAAAGCATATGCTTTGCATAAGGTGTTACAAGTAATCTAGGGAAGATGTACATATACAGGAAGGTGTGCATATATTATACGCAAATACTGCATCACTTTATAAAAGGGACGCGAGCGTCTAAGAGTTGTGGTATCCACAGGGATTCCTGGAATCACTCAGTCCAAGGGACGACCATAGATGAAGTTCAAGAATTGGCAAAGCTAATCTATGGTGACAGAACTGCAGCACTGTTTGCCCTTGAACTGGAAGGAAAGCATAAAGAAATTCACTGAAGTGATAATACTGTTCTATTATCTCGAGTGTTCATGAGACGGATAAATACAATACCAAGTTCATTTAACTGCACTCATAGTATATGTGCATTTCACTATCTGTAAATTTTGCCTGAATTTAAAAATAAAAGATTAACCCATTCACTGCTGTGCATGCATTAGACACAAGTGACCCCTCAAAGAAGACACAGCCCTGTGGGCACATGGTTTAACTATGTCTTTGGTGTCTTTTCCTCCAGTTGATGGTGGAGTATGACTTAGATGTGTATGGCAGCCTAGAGAAGAGAGTAACACATGTGTGTTACTGCTGGCTCAGAAGGTATCAGTAACACACCCATAGCACATTGCCAGCTCCCGGTGGGCAGGTGTTCATGTCTGGGTTAGCTTTTGCAGATGTTGCACACCACCTCTGCTCTCTTTGCCCAAGGCACAGCCTGGTGCCTGGACCATTTAGGGCATTGATGATTCTCATCTTCAGCCTAGAGAGAGGATCAGTATATAGATAATATTTGGATATTACATGGCACTACAATTTATAGCAAAAGGAAAAAAGAAAACCCTTTTGATTGATCTGTTTACTATTAGCCTATAGTTTATCATTTCTATTTGTTTAAAGAGTATTATTCCACAGTTTAACTCAAAGAGAGGAGGCGATTCATCATTTGGTAGATGCTAGTATTTGCAACTCATATTTCAACCCGCAAAAAATAGAGTGGTTTGTCTTATGTGTAGAGCAAAAAAACAATCTCTCTTTATTAGGATCCAATGTATTTATCTCTCAAATCACAGCAAGGTTTATGCCTTTGGGCATGAAAGAAGTAGGGTGGACTTTTTCCGTAAGCAGCTGAAAGAAGAGCATATAACAGTATCTCTTGCATTTGATTATAGTGATCTAAAGGGAAGATCATATTAATGGAGTTATAATCTTCTAATCATTTTCAGAAGATAAAGTGGCCAGTTGGAAATGCATCAAGCACCTATATATTATGTGGCAAACTGAATTGCATATTAACCAATCCAAGATTTGTGTAATTACTCTATCATTTTCTTGTTCTCCACTTTGAAGCTCTCTTTGCTAAGAGGAGATGGCATAGACCACGCTGGTGAACAATTCTCTCATGGGGGGATGGGAGCGTAGCTCAGTGGCACAGTGTTTACCTAGCACGCACAAGATCCTGGTCCCATCCCCAGCACAGCAAAAATAAAAAACTACAACCTAAAAAGTCATTCAATTTCATCATCTCTATGAATTTCTTTATTAGTAAAACAAACAAGGAGAAGAGTCTGCTAACTTTTAAAGCAAACGTTAGTGAATGAACATATTTCTCTTTCGAACCTTTAACAGATACAATTCTTACTTATAATACATATTCATTTTAACTATAAAACTGAAGTATGCTTATATTTGGAAAAGAAAAAGAGAAATCAAAGTAGCAAACTGAACAGAACTTTAAAACCACCCTTTATCCTCTATACCAAATTAACTACTCTTAATTATTTTGTTTTGATTTCTTTTAGGTACCTGAAACATTTTTAATTGATTGCCTCTGTAAAAATTGTTTTGATACCTTTTTATTCCAAATTAATATATTCTGAATACTTTCATCTATAAATGTTTCCTAAATCATTGTTTTAATGACTTTATAACTTCAGTTCTGTATTATTCATCTCTTCTAATTTTTGTGATGACATGAATAATGCTCAAATGCATACTACTATAAAGAAAAAATTGTATGTTGTTTGTTACTTCCGAGAAGACTAATATAGAAATGGAAGTGTAGATAAACACTGATGCATATTTTGAGGCTATTTTTCTGTACTGTAAAATTTCATCCAGCAAGGTTGAGACAATTTGTTCCTCTGCTGTTATGTAGGATTCCCCACATTGGTATCTTATCCACATTGAGTATTGCCATGGTTATTTTAAAATCTTCCAAATAAATAAAAGTGAAAGAGCATATCACTATCAGTACTTGATTTTGCATTCCTTTGATTATGAGTATTCCCTTTTATATGTTATAGAAAATCTAAGAGGAGGTGACTGAGAGGAATGATTTTGGTCATGTGCTCATTTACTGGGGCAGCCACTCAAGCCAAAAGGAAGGAGCTCTACAATCAGTGAGGTCTGGACCTCAGGCCTACTTTCTGACCAGAAGTGGGGTTCTATAATTGGCTGCCCCATTACACCCATACATAATGGAGCGGTGAAAGATTTTCAGAGGAGAGGGTTGCTGTTAGTAAAAGAAAAGGGAAAGCAATTGATGGGCAGATTTTTTAAAACACCTGTCATTTGTGGGAGGAAGAGTAAAAATGAACACAACTAAATATGTGTATGTAACAATTCCTCAAGAAGAATATAATAATGTATCACAAACACATACTAACAAAAAATAAAAATAATAAAAAACACCTGTCCTCTCAAAAAATAAGTTAAACATTTGCTTCTTATGTTTGAGAACTTTATTTTGTTAAGAGTAATTTCATTACATTTATTTTCTATTTTGCATTATTCTTTTTAATAAACAGTTCTATTCCCCAAGCTGCTATGAAACACCTTTTTCTTTTCTTTGTAAGAAATGCTTTAATTTTATATTCTTAATTAAAGAAGAAAGCTCAGAAGCAAGAAATAAATCAGTTTTGGGCTTCACAAACAAATGTGCTTTTTTACTGTAGGAGAGGGAGATGGTGAATGAGCCAGTATAACTCAAAAAGAGAACTGGCCTTGCATACATTTCTCAGGCAATTCAGGCTCCCACAAATTTCTCCAGAATTATTCCTGCACAGATTCCCAGCAACCTCTTAATTTCAAATCCCAAATTACTTCTTTCTTGGGCTCTTTTCACCCTTCTACAGAAATTTCTCTCTATTGCTTTTAACCACCCTTTATCCCTTTTGTTTTTTCCCTTGGCCTCTGTGAGATGGATCATTTCTGATTTTCCTGCCATCATTCCTTGGCACGTACCTGTATAACTGTAGTCACCTGACTGTCCTCACTGTGTCTTTACACCATCTTCTCCTTTTTAGAAAGACACTAGTCATATTGGACTAGAGCTAAACAAGCACTTACATAAATTAAATATTCTTAAACTCTCAAGTATGTAAAAATTAGCTCAACTTCTTTTCAAGTTCATATGACTTGGGTGAATCTTTGATAAGACTGGATTCATGTTGGTTTAGTAAAACAGCAATGTCTTGTAAGTCATGATGTACATTAATTAGCTTGACATAAGTGGAACAAAAGTTTTATGAATGGGCTTTTCAACAATTCTGTTGTGTAATATCTGCCTAACAACTGTTCCTAAAATATCTATGGAAACTCACATGTTTAGAAGAGCTAGGAAGTTGTGGGAAGTTTGCAGGAAATCTTCAAAAAGAAATCTTATCTGAGGTGGTCAATACTAGGTAAGACTAAATGGATTTGTTTTTAAAGTTTTTTAGAATGGGTTCAAGAATCAGTACTGACACAAAAGTATATTTTGAGTTTTTCTTTTTAAAATAACAAGGTATTCTTGAAATTTTGATCTGTTCTTAATAATAGACCATGCAAAATTTTTCTTTACCTTTACATTAATCCACCTAAGAACAAAAATTCTGCCTTATTAGAATATTTTATTGTGCTTCATGTTGATTTTATTATGCCCTGGATTATTTAAGAGAACTGAGTCTTCTCAATTTTAAGCAAACTAAAGTTTTTTCACGACTATAGTTACTTTAAAAAATTTCATTGTAAATTTGGTTATATAAATATTACTCACAGTGACCTAGGATCCTATTTAGTTAGGAATTCAAACTTCTTGACATTTTTGACAAGTGTGATTTCCCAAAATAAAATCCAAATGAAACATTTTTTATTTCCAAGTGACATTTTTCCCCACAGTCCTGGTATCAAACCCAGGACCTCATGTTTATGAGGCAAGTGGACTATCACTGGGTAGGGTCTCTGGGTGTTGAATTGACTGAGATTTCCAGAAGGCTCCAGGAAACATTTTTAAAATTAAAAATTTGTATGAAGAGATGAATGTTAAAAAATAATTGGTTTACTTTACATATTCAATTGCATGAAAGGTATTGTCAAATAAGAAAAGATAGTCTAAATTTTCCTATGTTATTTTCATGTAGGCAAATAATAATGTAAGATTTTCAAACTTTTATAAAGTTTCTAGAAGGATGTCATGCTCTCACTCTCTGAAATGTCTTATTACTCCTTTGCCTCATGTAGAAGAGCAACAATATAATGTTGTCTATCAGATATGCAATTATTATTTTACAGCATTACATCACAGAAACAACCATATTTCCTTGTCAACAGACTTTTAGCCATGCCATTTTAAGTCTTTCATTATTCACAGGTAGCTTTTATTTTACTCAGTTTTTTTCCAAAAGCATTTTTAATCAGCTAAAGGCCGGAGTGCTTCACTTTCTTTCTTTTTTTTTTTTAATTTAAAAGAGAATAAAACAAAAGGGGGCAGTACAGAGCAGATCAGAAGAGGATAACATAGGCAACACAGTACTTTACATTAAGTCAACTGGACATCAACAGTATCTAACACCATATCTCTTACTCTGCTATAGTTGAGCATAGTTTCAATTACAATAATATCAAACATAACACAATAGTATAAAGCCATGCATACAGTGAAATAATTCCAGGGCTTTCTGAACCAAATAACAGAAAATGATCAATGGGCATTATAATATCTCATTTTTGATAAAAAAGAAAAAAATTTGTTTGAACTATCACACATATTCAAATTCCAATGAGACACAATGTGGTAGACAGAACCAAGGGTAATAGAACAAAAAAAAAAAAGCATGGTAGGACTTCTAAGAAGGATAATATTAAATCAGCAATAGCTGTCATAATGTTTTCTTCAAAACAGCTGTTCATATCATCACGTATGATATAGTCAAACAAAACAGGATAACACCATTCCAACTGATGATTTAAAACTTTGAAAGACTTCAAAGCTATGAGATGGGGACTCATGCTTACCATAAA